>CAUYQG010265202.1:0-18964 GCA_963574415.1 Tarsius wallacei
GCGCGCCTGTAGTTCCAGCTACTCGGAAGGCTGAGGCAAAAGGATCGCCGGAGCCCAGCAGGTCGAGGCTGCAGTGGCCGGGAGCGGCCACTGCACTCCAGTCTGGGCGACACTGAGACTCCAACTCAAAAAAAAAAAAAAAAAAGAAAAATCATGTTTTCTGAGTGCCTGATGAAGATAAGTTAAGACATATAAGTTTGAGAATAGGTCAGACTCAAATTTTAGGTACTTCAGGACCTGTGTAAAAATGTCATCATCATTCAAAGTTGAATTGCCCCTCCATATCCCTATCGTAAGTCATTTCCTGGCAGGTCCTGAGAAAAATGTGATTTGCTTAAATTCTTCCCACATGTACATAAAAACTTGACTCAAATGCTAGCCCCTCTTTGAAGCCTTCCTTCTCCCTGTACCTGTCTTTAGGCAATATTAACTATTCCTCTTTAAACATATGGTAGCATTTTTCCCAAGTTATATTACTTAGTTTTGTTCTCTGCAAGGGTAGGATTAAATTTTGTTCATCTTTACATCTACAATGCCAAACAGAACACTGAACGCATAGTAGGCATTTAAGAGATGTTTCCGACTGAATTGAAATTTAGTTGAGAGTCAGCACTGTGAATAACAGAAGCTATCTACAGAGAGGTAAAATGGGATACAGTGGAAAGGGCATGGGCTTTTGCACCAGACGTACACAAGGCCAAATCCCAACTGTGTTACTTACTAGCTATGCAACCTTAGACAATGTTATTTAACTGCTCAAAAACTATGTTTGTCCCTATGAAATGGAGACAATCATCCCCACCTTGCCAGATTGTAGCATAAACTAAGAAGCACACACAGGATATGATACATGATGAATTGCTATGAACATCGGTGGTTACTCCACTCAGATGCCCTTGGATAGCTCTTACATGTCCTGTGCACCCATCTCCCAGCTTCTGTGTGCTTCAGTCCTAAGGGCTAGCACCGCAATCCCTCTCAGAGAACCTTTGGAGTATTGGAACTGCTCTGGCCTAAGCACAGAGAGTCCAGAGATTTAAGTCCTCATAGAGTATAAGAATCCAGTTCCTTTTGCCTGTGAGTGAAGCCAACTCTGAAGTGGAATTTGTGCTCCTGAACTCCTTGCACTCATCCCCTGCTCTCTTTCTGTCTTGTCCTGAGATTGCTGACTTAACAAAACATTTGACATGAATCCTTATTGATGCCAAATATTGATGTCAATAATCCTTATTGATTATTCATGTCACGAATCCCTGAAGAGCTTTTTTTCTGGAAGCCTGACCTGGTACATAAGCACCTCCAAAACAGTCATTATTGCTATAATCTAGAATGACAATAAAGAGGAATTAAAGGAATTGCCACCCTATATTATTCCTTTCTACTTATTTTTCCTCTCTTGCCTCTCACTACATTTTAACTCCTCAACATGTTTACCCTAGGCACATGTGTTTTGAATGTTTCTCCCCTCTAAAACTCACTAAAGTTAGACCCACAATTTTGCAGATGAGGCCTAATAGGAGGTGTTTGGCCTATGGGGGTGGATCTCTCAAGAATAGCTTAATATTCTCCTTTGGGGGTGAGTGAATTCTCACTCTATGAGTTCCTAGGAGATCTGGTTGTTAAAAAGAGTCTGGCACCTCTCCCCTCTCTCTTTCTTGCTTCCTCTTGCCATGTGATCTCTGCATACACCAGCGTACCTTCACCTTCCACCAGGTGTGGAAGCAGCCTGAGGTCCTCACCAGATACAGATACCCATCTTGAACATTCCAACAATCAAAATTGTGAACCAAGTAAAACTTTTTATATAAAAATTATCCAGCCTCAGGTATTCTTCTATAGCTACATTAAATGGACTAAGACACTAGGGGGAAGAAGAACCAGAGGAACTTTTTTCTTTTGATAAAACATATGTGAGTTCACGTTCTTAACTTAGTAGCTGCCTCTATATAGCCAGTTTGCTCAACACTTGGCATCTTGAGGGTGATTAACAAATGTAAAAATTCTGTTTAGCAATGTCTCACAGGGATGAGAAGGATGTCTTCCATGAAAAGCTTGTCCGGGGGACCCAAGATAACAGATGGGTCTATTCTGGGACTGGCAGATTCTGTCGCATCTTGAGGACATTTTCCCCAGGAATGGGTGATGCTGAGGGGTAAATTCATTACATAATGTGCCGTTTTGCTGAGACCACTTTTCAGTTTCATGTCACAGAATTTCAAAGAACTACTACTAAGCTTTTTGAAGACTTTTTTTTCTTTCACCAAAGCATGCCTAGGCAATGCTATGCCCCTTAATTATGACATGATATTTCTCAAGTTCAAATGCAGGCTGTGCTGCTAACTAGCTGGGTGACATTGAATAAATTAATCTTCCTAAGTCTCCATTTCCTTATCAGCATATTTGGAAAAGAAGCCATCTTTATCTCATAAGGTTGTTGTGAGGATTCAGTGAATTAATATACATAAAACATGTAGCACAATACCTGGCACAAAATAAATACACTAACAGTTAGACATTTTTTGTTGCTATTGCAATTTTTCTTGTTGTTTTAATACTTTCATCCTCCTGCTCATACATGAACAACAACAAAAAGACCTAATTTGATAAACCTGGGATATTTCTCCTAGGAAAGGAGGCTTAGAGGAGGGAATAGTTATTTGATGAAAGACTATCAAATAGGAGATAGAAGAGACTCATTCTATTTGGACTGGTATAGAGAATTAGTAACAACTTGTGGAATTCTCCAGAAGCTGTTTCATCTCAATGCAAATAGAATTGTCAAGGATTCATCATTTTCCTACATTAGAGTGAAGTCCTTGGGAGATGATAAGTTAATTATCACTGAAGACGTTCAAGCAGGTACCGTACTGAATGACCACTTTCTAGGAATGCTGTATATATGAGCTGAGACCCTTTGGGTTTCAATTGTTTGTAATTTGGTTGCGATTACAATGAACTTAGGCCAAGGGGGAGTTTGCCATAAGGTTATTGATTGTCTTATGAAGTCCACAGACAGGAATGCAGACTGGACCCCAAGGCCCTCGTGTATGTATGTTTCTCCCATTACTGCATATCTGCCTCTCTTCTCTGTTTGGCAACAAAGAGGCCTCTTCTGCTTCTCAGTTTCCATGACAGAATGTGAACATCAAAACTTTACAAATTTTACACCTTGCAGGCCAGACAGCCAAAATGATAACTGGTACAATGCTTTTGGGTTGTCACAAATTAATCCTCTAGAAAAAACTATGCTTTGATCAGCTGCAATCTTGACTAATCAAATGTGGCCAGAAGGCAGGATCCCACCGTATCAACACCACTCTTCCACAATATCCACTGAAAGCAATGGAGGGAGGAGAGAGAGTACCCCAGAGAAAAAGGCAGAAATTTCCAGAAGTGGGAAGAAGGACATGGGGCGCTTCAGGACAGAAAAAATAATAGGTCTTCACTACAATCTAGAATGCCACTGTCTTCTATCCTTGCAACTCTATTAGTCCAGAGGAAGACTTTATTCACCAATTGATTCAAATTAATAGCTTGAAACATCAGTCTGAAACATTAAAAATTATGAAAATCACTCTTATTACTTCAAATTAACAGTGGAGAATTTAGCCATATGAAGACGTCTACCACATTTCATTGAACACAACACACCATTGGTTATAAAACATACCATTGTTTTAAGTACTAGTAAGATAGAAAAAACATGGCAAATGTAGTTGTAAGATGTTATCAACTGTAACAATTTCAGAGACATTAAATGGTGAAGATGTATACATCTTAGAATCAATGAGATATGAAGAATTAGTTTGATTCTTCTGTGTGCCACTCTAACATAGGCTTTCTGTTTTCCTTCATATAACAAATGAGGTTTGAGTCAGTTATGTAAACATTTAATGAGCATGTGGAAGGCACCGTGAGGGGCACAGGAGATGCAGAAATGCTTAGGAAAACATTCCCCTTTCTGTATTCTAGGAAGTTACAGGATTGGCAGAGACAGTCATAGAAACATATAGTTACAACAGAGATGCTCATGATCTATACGCATAAGGGTTTGAAATGCAACAAGATCTTTCCTACCTGGGGGCCTTCATATATGCTACTCCTCTGTCGGGAATGTATCATCTTCTTTATCTGGCTGTTACTCATCACTCAACTGCTTTGATCTACTTTCCGTAAGGGCACAGAAAGGAGTCCTGTTACCGGTTTCTACTGTACAAAGGACTTCAAGGGAAAAGAGCTGTAAGTAAAGGTAATGTTGGCCCTCCAAAAGCTAGTTTAAGAAGGGTAGAATGCTAGTTTATTCATGATTTTTGCTCCAGTTTTAGCATGGTGAGGGTATGTTAAATAAATAAATACTTTAAAACTTGAAAATTAAATGCTTTTATGTTTATTTGTTTTGTTTTCTTTTTTATTTAGCTGGAGAAATCTGCTGCACATTTTCCATAAATACATAAATGTATATATTAACAACATGCAAGCAAATTTGGGATTAAACCCTATAAATACTGCAGCCAGCTAGACACTAACAGGGTTCAGACATAGGCAAGACTTTATCTGGCAAGGGGAATCAAGAAAGGTTTCATGAAGAAGCAGCCTTTAAGCCAGGCTTTGAGAGATCTCAGCAGGTAAATGATGAGGAAATGAAATCCAGGTAGAGATACTGGAATGATTCAGGACCAGAAGTGGGAAAGAGAAAGGCATCTTGGGGAAACAGATGTTAGTAAAGTTTGGCAGTTGAGAAAGGTAGATCGAGGATAGATTGAGAGAAGAGATGAATTTACCATTAAGCTAATGAAGTTTGAGCTTCAGAACCCTTCACTTGCCTGGCCTGTTCCAAGGCTGGTGATGCTCTGCTCCAGGAACACAAGGAAGAGACAGCAGCCTTACCAGCCCCACCCCGGCCTGGATATCGCCTCTTATGGTCTCCTGGTGCCACACCTAACCGCAGTACCTTCATATCCACCCAGCTCTGAGCAAAAACTGCCTATGGTTGACCTCACAAGCAACTGGACACCATCTTTGACTCCAAGAAGGATATAAAAGAGATGCTGCTCTTTTGACACCCAAAAGGAAGGTATTGGCAAAAGGATGGGATATTGAGTACCTGAGGAGCAAACCAGCTGCTCTTGGAGTCGTGACAAGAGATCAAAAGAATAGAATTCTCCAAGGCTTGCCCTAAGGCAAGAAGCACCTTCCCAGCAAGATCCTGCAGAGGAAATTATAGATGTGGCCTTCCCAAAACAAAGTTCTGAGGCAGAAAACTGTTTTTCAAACTATTAGAAATAGATTTCTGCCAATCATAATGAGAAAAACTGACTCTTCTCTATAGAAAATTATATTTAAAAATTTTATCTTATAAAGAGATGATAAAAAAGCATGCAACCAAAAATACTGTAGAGAGGTAGTAGGCAGGAAATTAATTAAAATAAGACATTTTAATGGACTTTGTGATATTGTGATATTTATTATCTTTTTTAAAATTTTGTAATGGATGTGATTTCTTTTCTCATTTAGGATGAGTCCTTAATTTTCTACCTAAGAATTTATAATTTCATCTTCTTTTGAAAGGGGGCTCCAAGAATGATCTCAGCTTCAGGTCCCACAAAACCTGCATCTGATCCTGGTTGAGAGTCTTGCCTGTCAGTCTCAAGAGCTGAGGTTATATTTTGTCAGGAATTGAAGAGCAGAGAAGATGTCAACTAATCAGTTTTTAATGCAAATTTGTATAAAAATAAACATAAATCTTTATATAACAGTGTTGCAATTTTATCTTCCACAGACAGTGTTGATAATTACTTGTGAATTAAATGCTTTATTTTTTTTTTTTAAGTTTTCTTTTTACTTTGCTATTTTGCTGCAGGAATTTTTCTGCTGATTCTCCATTTTGAAGCAAAAGGACTTGCCTATAAAGTATGACTATTTTGCTCAGATCGAAGTTCCTTTCCTAGCATCATGATGTTATTAATACATCACATCCATTTTATCCATATCACTTTTCCCGGGTTTGGCTACCGGCACAGATTAATAGTTGTCTTTGCATTATGCAGTGGAACTTAATTTCTATTTGAATGTTTAACACCATTGTAATGATTTTACTGCAATTAAGAATGATAAATGTTTCCCTTCCAGTCTCAAAATCAATATTCACAAAGTGGAAGAGATAGGCAGTCAGTAGAACTGGAGACTGCCAAGGAACTGAAGGAAGATGAAGGAAAATGGGAAAACACAAGTACTGCTTAAGCACCTACTGTGTGCTGGACACTCTGCTAGGTATTTTACACACTAGAATTGGCAGTAACAAAAATAATAGCAAAAACAGCTAACATTTACCGTACACTTACTCTGAGGCAAGTACTTTCTGTACATTTCCTCAGTCTTCCTACTACTTCTATGAGACAAATATTATTTGTATTTCTATGCCTCTTCGTGAATGAGAAATCTGATACTCAAGAAGTTAAGGAACTTTCCCATAAGCATAGAAATGGTGAGTGGAAAACTCAGGACTTGAATTCAGGTCTATCCAGTTCCAAAGCTCCAAAAATGTAATATCCATTGTATTTGTTTTTTATCACTGCATAAGAAATCATTACAAACTTATACCCATTTATCATCTCACAGCTCTGTAAGTCAGAAATCTGGGTGGGCTCAGCTGTGTTCTCCGCTTAGGTTCTCATAGGCTAAAATCAAGATATAGGCCAGATTGGGCTCTTATCTGGAAAACTTGAGAAAGAATCCACTTCCAAGCTGATTCAGGTTGTTGGTAGAATTCAGTTCTTTAAGGTTGTGAGACTAAGGTTCCCATTTCTTTGTCGGTTGTCAGCCAGGGTCTGTTCTCAGCTTCTAGAGACCTCCCTTCATTCCTTGTCACAGGGACCTCCATCTTTAAGCCGCAAGGGTACATTGAGTCTTTCTCACACTTTCAATACCTTTGACTTCTTCTGCTATCAGCCAGTGAAAACTCTGCTTTTAAATGAGTCACATGATTACACTGAGCCCACACAGAAAATCTTCCTTTTGATGAACTCAAAGTTAACTGATGGTAACCTTAATTACATCTGCAAAGTCACTTTGTGGTATAATGTAGCATAATCATGGACGTGATAGTTCATTATATTTACAGTTCAGGAAAACAGAACAGAAAATCTTTGGTCAGGGTTGGCGGAGGAATCTTGTAATTCTCCCTACCACACCCATACTATCCTCTGTACCACATATATGCTCTCACATTCAGACCTGACCACAAATTTTTCAAGAAATTAGTATTTACTCTAGGACAATGAGTATTTACTCTAGGACAATGAGAGCCAGAGTGATCACTGGGATAAAGAAAGTAAGAAATCTACATTTCTCACAATGATAGCCCTATGTGTATTATAGCATCAGTTCCCCTCGTCACCATCCTTCACTGAGCTCTGTTTCAGCCATAATGAAGGTGCTCAGTGGCAGCACGCACTCATCTGCAGCCTTTGTAGATAAATAGTTCCCTCTGCCTAAAAATTTCTACTCCGCTTCTGTTTGGCTCTTACTTTTCCTGCAGGTTTTAAAAAAACCTTCTTTCTTTGGGAACCACTTCCCACACCATACTGGAGTAGAAGTTCCCTTTGTACTAATGAACTTTGTACTTAACCCATTATACTATCTATCACTTGGCAATCTGTATTAAAACTCCTATCTTCTTATCCATCCCTACCCTTGATACAGTCCATTTGGTTGCTGATCTAGACATGTTTTGCATGACTTTAGATTATTTCTTTGTGGTTAGGACTTTTGCACAAGTTAATTCCCTTTGGTTAAAAAATAAATCAATAAAAATTCAGTCCTCAAAATAAAGGCACTGAATGAGCACAAGATAGCAGGGGGAAAAAAATCTTACTTGTCCCTACATTACTTTAAAAATTCTCATTAATGTCATGACATTTCTAGTAGACTCATTCCCATGGTTAATTATAGTCATTTCTTTTTTTCCTACCCATTACTTTGAACAAATTTGACTAAAAAATAATCTCCAAGAGAAAATATGTTTAGATTCATAGATCATTTTTCTTTGGGCTTCATGAGCTGCATTTATTGACAAACCAAACTAAAAATAAAAATTAACAAGAGAAATGATGAGAACCTATTTGTAAATGTGTGTCATCTTAATTAAAGCAAAATCTGAAAGAAAAATAGTCAAATGGAAAAATTTATTTAAACCCTAATTTAATGGTTTTTAAAAAGTAATCCTATTTCAAAAAAGTTATTGTCAGTTTGAGACTAGGAAGAAAAGAATATTTGAGAGACTCCAGGAAAGAGAATAACAGGTATCTAGAAGTAGAAAGATTAAATAGCAAGTTTTTATACAAACAAATATTGAACTTTAAAGCCACAGCAATACAAAATTATTCTGGTAGTATCTGGACATATTATTTTTAAAAACTAAAATAATTAAAAAATAATTAGGAAGCAATCATCAATGCTTGAATCCTGAGAACTATAGAAGGAATAACACCTAGACAAAAGTTGTTTAGAGACAAGATAGGTAGAAAAGAAAATCTGATCTTTGAAGATATTTCTCTTTTTCTCTGGTCACTTCAAAATTGCCTTCAGTCAGGAGTCTCTAAAATTTCTCACACATGCAATTTTTGTAGCCCAACTGTACTGGTAAAGCAAGTTTTAGAAAGTAGACCAAAATTTAACATGAGACAAAACCAGGCTAATATAGCACAGAAAGAAATAACATTTTTAAAATTTCCTGCCTAATTTGATCTCTAAATGCAGGTAAATTTGAAACTTAAAGTTTAAAATGAATTATTCATCTAGCTTTTCCCAATTTTCCACCAAAATACCAATAAAGGCACAGAAAAAAAAAAAAACTAAAGCATAAAACACTAGAAAACGGCTTTCTGCGCTACCCAGAGAGGGGTCCATATGGCGTTGCTCTGAATTCTCGTCATAACTGAAAGGGAAACTTTCACAAAGTCTGGAGCCCTTGATGTCCTGCAAATGAAGGAAGAGGATGTCCTCAAATTCCATGCAGCAGGAACTCACTTAGGTGGCACCAACCTTGACTTCCAAATGGAACAGTACATCTATAAAAGGAAGAGTGACAGCATCTACATTATAAATATGAAGAGGACTTGGGAGAAGCTTCTGCTTGCTGCTTGTGCCATTGTTGCCATTGAAAGCCCTGCTGATGTCAGTATCAGTGTCATATCTTCCAGGAATAC
The DNA here is from genome assembly GCA_963574415.1 of Tarsius wallacei. Classification (NCBI taxonomy): domain Eukaryota; kingdom Metazoa; phylum Chordata; class Mammalia; order Primates; family Tarsiidae; genus Tarsius; species Tarsius wallacei. The sequence continues at coordinate 9,207 of CAUYQG010265202.1, forward strand.
TGGCCAGCCGGTTGTCCTGAAGTTTGCAGCGGCCACTGGAGCTGCTCCTATTGCTGACCGCTTCACTCCTGGAACCTTCACCAACCAGATCCAGGCAGCCTTCCGGGAGCCCCGTCTGCTGGTGGTTACTGATCCCAGGGCTGACCACCAGCCTCTCCCAGAGGCATCTTATGTTAACCTGCCCGCCACTGCTCTGTGTAAAACAGACTCCTCTGCACTATGTGGACATCGCCATCCCGTGCAACAACAAGGGAGCTCACTCAGTGGGTCTGATGTGGATGCTGGCTCAGGACGTTCTACGCATGCGTGGCACCATCTCCCATGAACACCCATTGGAGGCTATGCCTGATCGCTGCTTCTACAGAAATCCCCAAGAGATGGAAAAGGAAGAGCAGGGTGCTGCTAAAAGAGGTGTGACCAAAGAAGAATTTCAGGTTCAATGGACGGCTCCAGCTCCTGAGTTCACTGCTACTCAGTCTGAGGTTGCAGACTGGTCTGAAGGCACGCAGGTGCCCTCTGTGCCAATTCAGCAGTTACCTACTGGAGACTGGAGTGCTCAACCTGCCACAGAAGACTGGTCTCCATCTCCCACTGCTCAGGTCACTGAATGGGTCAGGGAGGGACAACCACTGAGTGGTCTTAAGCTGTTCTTCCACAGGCTCTTAAGCAAATGAAAATAAGTTTGGCAAAAAATAAACCTCAGTTTCTAAGGGGGAAAAGAAAAACACTAGAAAACCATGCTATTAGATATGTTGTAGCCAGAATCTAGGCTATGTGGTCACCATTTTCAAGGTTGATAAAATGAGATTGCTGATTGAAGAGAGATCTGCACGCCTTGCCTTGCCAGCCCACCTAAGACGGAGGAAGGCACAGGCATATTCTTGTCTCTGTTTGGGTCCCCTGGTTGCAGCAAAACCTTGCTAACTTAACGCAAAAGGAATTTGAAAGAAATAATTTTGAGGTACACCAAATTGGTGGAAGATTGGAAAACCAGCCTTTAAAATGAGCAGGACCTAAGATAGCACCAGATGATAAATTAGATACCTATTGATAAGCAGGAGCCTTCCTAAGCCTTGTGGAAGGAAAAGTAAAAGATCTTCAGCATTTAAATTCACTTTCTCCTCCTTTTGCTCCAGGAAGAAAACATCTGATTGGCCTAGTTAGAAGCTGTGCCTGTAGCTAGGCTAAGGAAGAGTGGAGCTCTGCACTACAATTCCATCAGATGGTATTCAATGACTTTCCACTGAAATTAGAATAAAACTCAAAACTCTTTGCCACAGCCTACAGGATATCAGTGACCCAGTCTCAGGCACCTCCCATCTTCATCTCCCTTTTCTCTCTTGTTCACTACGAGCCCACTTCACTCTTCTTGCAGCCACTGCCTGAGAGCACTTGTACTTACCATTCTGTCTGTCCAGAAAGCTCTTCCCCCCAGGACATCCTCTAGTTCATCCCATGACAAATTCCCTCTTATTACTTACGTCCAGCTCAGATGACACCTTCTCAAAGAACCCTCCCTAACCACCACCTATCTCTTCCTTTTCCACCTTCACACACTTCAATCACATTTTCCTGTTTTATTTTTATGACAATTATCAACATCTAAAATTGTCTTAATTATCTATCGGCTCATTTTATTATTATCTGTCTGGTCCCCTTTTATTCTTCTACAATAAGACCATACCTGAAGAGTACAGACTATACCTGTTTTCCCCAGTGTATCTACATCACTTATCTAGTGCTTGGACACAGTATGGAATCAGCAAAAATTAAAATGAAATAATGAATCAATATTGCAGCACTTGCTACATTTCTTAGAATTAATTGTAGATCTGTTTCTCATGATGAACTACAGGATCTTCCAGGGTGAGGACTGTGTCTTCCTCACCTCTGTGCCCTAGTGCCCACACAGTGCCCAGCTCATGGAAAGGTTTTCCATAAATGTTTATCAATGTGAATTCTATTTACTGTGGGCTCTTTCTTTATGAACTGCTAGGCAGGCAGGCTGTACCCAGAGAAAGCTATTTTCTAAAATGATTTCAAATCAGATTTCATAAGATGATAATAGCTAGAATAAAAAGTCCTCCCCATGAAAGCTCTGAAAACAGTGCAAACACTCTTAAACATTTATAGCCCTAGAATTTCTTTTGCCCAGCGCCTGTCTCCAACGGAATGAATAAATGTGGCTAGGAAGTTCATCCAAACTGTCCACAGATGAGCGAGAGGCTCAGAGCAAGGGGCTCCTCCTGGACATTCCATCTTGACGAAGGGCAAGACAATGAGAACCATCACCCAAAAAACCCTCCGAGGAAACTGAACAAATAACTCCTCTGGTAATAAATAAATAGTTCAGCTGGGAAATCGTAATTGTGTGTATAATGCAACTCAGATATAGGGCATAATTACACTCTAGAATCCATGCAGTAATAAAAAGCTCCAGTCAGGGAAAAGAATGCTTGTTTGCCATGGTTTGACAGGCAAGCAACAAACAAGAACCACTTTTTCACCTTTTATTCAATAAAATCAGCATATTAAATATTCAGACTGTCTCCATTAAGCAATTCAGTTCTACCTCTCTTCCCTCCTCCCTCCCCACCTCTTCTTGTTTTGTTTTCATCAAGTCAGGGAAGGAAAAAAATAAAACCAAGTCCGTGATGTGATTTTTAATGAAGCCACAGCTCAGAGGTTCTACTGCATTTAGGAATTACCTCTGTAGTCCATGGGGGATCAGGGATCTAGGACCCTGATGGGGGAGGGTAGTCTGAGGGAGATCTGAGACAGCAAGCAGGCAGATAACCATTTTCAACTAAGGATAATGAAAATGTTTTTGTAGAAGGGGGAGCATATAGAAGGGGAGAGAAGGAATCGGCTTCCCCCCACAACGCAGGCCAATAAGAAAAGGCATCTGGCCTGAAAATATCTTTAACTGGATGCTATGAGTTGTGAACTGTAGCTAATGAAACAGCTGAAAGCACAACATGAAATAAAAGAGCCAGAGCAAAAGGAGAGAAAGGTTAACAGGCTAAGGAACTAGATTAGCATGATTAAGTGAGAAACGGACATACATTGTGAATACGATTGACTAATCTCGGGAAGATACTGAGAGGGGATTAGAATATTTTCTTGGACAACCAAATTGCTGCCCACCTCCTTCTTTTCCTCCCATTTGGAAGAAGGTTTGGACCTCTCCATGTTAATCTGCCTCAGAAAGAAAAGGTTACAAATAGACAAGAGGAAAAAGGGACTCTGGTAATGTCACTTTCTCCAGAATGAATGGGAAAAAACAATCATGATTCTTTCAGAGTCCTGGCAGCAGCAACAAGCCTTAACCCTGACTCTGTCTCTGATGCTGACGGGCAGAGGTAAGGGGTGTCTACAGGCAGGACCATGGGAGACTGGTCCTCTCTAGCAAAGGAGGGATTAGGTCAACAGTAATGAGCAATGATGAGGCGGAATGCAAATTGCAAAAATTTATGAAGTTGTTTCTGCTCAGTGAGCAGATTCCAGATAAGTGGAGTGTTAATAAGGCAGGCGAGTTTTTCAGCGGTGCCAGCTGTTAAGAAGATGCTGGCATGCTCTTAACCCGGTATTTATTGGATGCTGCTCATTGCTGTGACAGCACACACGCGTACACAAGCATGTTTATTCACAACATGCATAATCATGCTGTCACAACACAGACGCTCATCAGTGGCCTGACTCATGAGCTGGGGGGGCATATCTAAAACCCAGGCCCTTAAGGAAAACCTTCTGAAAGAGCTCCCTTTCACTAAAAGTAATGGATCCCTCCAGGCTGCCCCATAACGGACTATGGCTTCTGTGAGGATAAACAGGCATAAGGGGAGGACTTGGTTCCTTTTTTATGCAGAGCAGAGCCTCATAAGAAATTCATTCTGAACAAGCTGAGTAATTTGATTGCAGTGTCCTGTAAATTTGGGAGGGTATAACCGAACAGTTATTGCATGTGATTGCGGGGCTTTAAGGCGCTTTAATGGTCTCTGAGCACCCTGTGCAAATGTATCTTGTAGAATTAGTGGCAATGAAAAACCCAGGAAGCTCAGTGACAAACTGAGCTCCTTTGAACACACTTGAATATGTATGTAAGCTATTAAAGATTCTGTAATATGAAACAAAATGGTTCTTCAAGCACACTTAAAGAACAACAGGAAAACTGGCTGAGGAGAAGACTGGAAAAGTCATAGGAATTTTTAAATGGAAGGGGAATTTCATCCAAGAAGATTACATATGATTAAGCAGGGAAGACTGGGTGCCAACACTTGGTGCTGACCACGTGCCAACTACATACATAACGTACTCCCCCTTATGAAACTCCAGGCCACATCATTCTACAGAGAAGGAAACAAAGCCTCAAAGAGGTTAAGATGTGCCCAAAGTCATAGCCACTTGGGAAGTGGCAGGGCTGAGACTCAGCCACAGCTCTGGCTGAAAGCCAACCCTTGCTTCTACAAGCGCCTACTCCAAACCACCTCAGGTCAAGAAGGGATTTATTGAAGAGTCAAGCTAGAAACATGGACCTAAAGTGGACTGAGTTTAAGAAGCTAGACATAAATTCAGTAATGAGTACTAGAAAAAAGTTTCCTCAAAGATGTATTCATGACCAATTCTGTGAGGTGTGACTATAAACTGAAGTCAAGAGAATGACTTCATAAGATGGACCTGGTAGTCAGGCTCAGGACTTTATAGCCTTACTGTGGTCACATCACTTATGAAAGCAGCATGCCTCTGAACACAACCAACCACCCCAGCATCATTCAGGGCCTTCCACTCTCTGTGGACCTATCTAAGCAGCACCTTGACACTCAACGTATATTTTGTTCCATTCCCTTCTTTCCTTTGTCCTGACAATTTCAAGTTTTTAAAGTAGCTCAAGTGTTATATAATATGTCATACTTCCTAGTACTATTTGACATTGGTGGAGATTGCTGGAAATGCAAAACCTAATCCCAAAAGAATGAACCTCTGTTCATGAAATGATGAGCATGGTTGGGGCGCATCTCCATAGTGTGGAAGGTGCAGTGGACATCAATTCTGGCTTTGGGTCTGCTGCGATAGTACTGTGCAGCCTTGGGCAAGTCACTCAACCACTTTGGGCTTTCATTTCCATAAAAGAAAGAGGTTGGACTAGAATTGTGTGATTCTTAAACAGGTTCACTGCTTTTTCTGAAACATATAGAAATGTGAAGGGGGGAGCATTTTTGGTTGTCACAATTACTAGGGAAAAACAATCCAGTCTCAAATGCCAAAGACCCCTGATGGTCTGAATCCTTTTTAATTCCTTCTTTTCTGACATTCTATTGATCCACTGGAGGAAGGACTGCTAGATAGCAATGCCTTTCTCAGATTCCTCCCAAATCGTACCCAGGTGGTATCCAAAAGGCAAGGATTTCATTGTTTTGTTGGTCTGAAATCAGGATAGAATATTTTAAATCAGACTCTGGTGCAATACTTACCCAGCACACAGTCAGTTCAGAAATCCAGAAGGCAATTCTTTTCTGAGTCACTATTGTAGTTGCTGTTGTTGTTGCTGCAGCTGCTGCTTATAGGGGATTAGTACTTTTCTCTGCAATTACCTCTGTGATCCCTTGGTTTCCTGTTTTGCTTTCTGGGCATCCTTTCATGTTTGCAAACTGCTTTCTTCAAACATTTGGAATCATCATAAATGGCAAAAAGGTCTTCTGGGGTTTTTTAGGAGAAAACAGGCAGATCCTCACATTTTGGTCCCCTGCACCTTTTAGGTCTTGAGCTCACAGTGCCTGCTACAACTAGTGCCCCCTACAGGAAGGGAGAGTGTGTACATGTAATAGAACAACGCAGAGCAGATACATAGATTCCAATCAACTCCAGGCACATTTATTCAGCAAACTTCCTCCTGACTTCTTTACTTACTGATGCCAATGAATTCAAATTAATGATCTAGCCAAAATCTTTACACTCTCAGAATCATAATTATGTTAATCTTTTTCACAAAGCCATCTTTTGATTCTCTGTATTTACATAAATTTTCAACTTATTTTTTTTATTTCCTCACTCAAGCCTTTTAATTTCCCCGTCCTCCTGGTGATGGCATTCCTGATCTTCTACATGTCTTACCAGCTGGTTTCCAATTTTTCCTCCTATTTGGGATTTTCTCCTTGACTACTATGTGTCCTAAACTCAGAATATGTTTGGAAAATCCTTAACATCTACTCATTGTAAAGACCCCCTAGGGAGTGGGCACTTACCTCAAGAGCCTAAATCATGCTCACACCAGCATTCTGAATTACCCTGACCTATCTGGAAGGCTGGGGAGACAGAGTCTCCCCCTCAAGAGTCTCTGGGGAAGATTTTTCTAATGGAAGAGAGAGTGAGGGTTACAAATGGGAAAGGGGTACCAATCAAATTGCACCACCTTCTGGCCCTGCTCTTCCACCAAAGGAAAAATAAATAAACAGTTTTTAAATCTCTGTTTGAGACAAGTATCATTGCCAATGCCCAAATACATAAATAATGAGTCCTAGCAGAATAAACAACTTGGGTCAGCCTTCATCTGGTCCAGAAAAGAAAATAATAGAAGGCATGATCCAACAGTGCAGCAGAGCATTTAGGAGTATTTGGGATGTTGTGGGCAACTTCATGAGCAACACCAAGGTATAGTCAGTGTATTGGACTTGGGCCCTTTAGATAAAATCCCAAAGAGGTTGGCCTAGAGGGAAAACACATGTGATCCTTAGAACATACAAGAATTTCAAGTGTCAGAGACCACTCAGAAGGATGAAGCCTCGGTAGGGCCTCTCAGGGGTCATCCCACCAAAGAATGGGTTTCATGGGGGACCATATCTAAGCCATCATCCATACGTAAAAACAATTTATCTCTCTACATATTAATACATACTAGGATGTGAATAGAACCACCCCTAATTAATTATAGAGTGGATTAACTCTGAGATGATGGTATGAAGTTATGTGTTGTTTAAGTGGGGAAACCAGTTGTTTAGCCACAGAAACATCCCCAGTGGCACTAGCTTGGTAGATTTGGCCCAAACACTGGGATACAACTATTATATTTTCAGAAAAGATTGCACAAATTTCATTAAAACTTTAAAGTCTTTTGAAAAATCTATCAGAAAATTATCTCTCTAACTAACTAAATTTCTTCATGTTACACTCCAAATCCATTTACAAAGCACCCATTTAGTTACTCAAAAACGACTCCGTTACAGTCTGCCTAATTATATAAACATTCCCCTTTCCCTAAAGGGTCTTCTATTTACCATTTATATCCTAGGCTTTCACATACCTTGGCACAAGAGATAAAATGATGTAATTGGGCATACACATTATTTAGATACAGGAATCATAGGGCACTGAAAGGAAGAGGGACACCTGGAATAAACTGGTGGAGTGAGAGTAAAGCGCTCATGATGAAAATCAAGTTTGAATTCAGAGTTGACACTCCAGTTTGGTTTAGCCAATTTAGGCTTATTTGTTTTGCTGAGAAATTATAGAAAAATTAAAGACTGACTCACCACTACCTCAAGCAATGTTTCAACTGAGCCACCATAATTATGAACACTAAAAATGACTCATTTGTGGATTTCCTGGAACTCCATTCTTTGAATTGTTTACTAGGTAGAAACATAAAATGTTGAGTTAGACTAGCAATTATTTAATTTAGGGTTCTTTTCTACAGAGGAATTTCTCTAACCATGTTTCTGACACCTGGGCCCACAAGCCTCAGCTTAAACATGTTCAGGGACTATGTAGAATATTCTAACCCAGAATAAGTTTAATTATTTAAAAAGCTCTCAGCCAGGCATGATGGGTCAAGCCTGTAATCCCAGCACTTTGGGAGGCTGAGGCGAGAGGATTGCCTGAGTCCAAGGGTTCAAGACCAGCCTGGGAAACTTGGTGAAACTTTGTCTCTATCATAAATTTTTAAAAATTGGCCAGGTGTGATGGCACATGCCTGTAGTTCCAACTACTTGGCTGAGGCAGAAGGATCACCTGAGCCCAGCAGGTTGAAGCCGTGGTGGCCATGAGCCTGCCACTGCGCTCCAACTTGGGCATCAGAGTGAGACTCCAACTTAAAATAAAAAACTCTCTCATTTTGAGTTCAATTTTTTTTTTCTTAAAATTTATACCACTGGTCTTGGCTCTCCTGAAAAAAAAAAAAAAATATATATATATATATATATGTATATATATATATACAGACACACACACATAAACCCTCTTTCTTGTCTTTTTTTTTTTTTTAACTGATGTCACATTCCTCATCAGACACTTCTGGCAAAACATCTTTTATTGATGCAATCAATGCTCATATTTCATGATTTCCAGCTCCTTCATTATCCCAGTTAGCATTCTTTAGACAAATATCTTTAACAAAACACAGCCCCCAAAGACTGTGGATGTTACTTCTTAGTCAATGCTATCTAACATTACATCATTTGTAATACAATCAATTTTTTTATGCTTAGTTCCTTTTCTTTATTACTAGTGTATATAAAGTTATCGTAAAAAAGTTAGTTGGTTATGAAAAAGTAATTTTCAGAATAGGAAACACAAATGATGAAGAATTAGACCAAATGATGTTCTACCTCATTACTAAGTAGGAAAATGCAAATTAAAATGAAAATGAAAGATCATTTATCAGATGGGCAAATTTTAAAAGTCTAATGGTAGAAGTGTTGTCAAGGATGTGAAAAAAAATGGGAACTCATATACTTGCTAGGGAGAGTACAAATTTGTTTAACCGCTTTGTTTTCTGTTTATATGTTTTATTTCAAAGATATGGGGTACAATTCAGGATTAGGTATACAAGTGGTCATTGTACAGATCAAGTTTGGGTCTCCTGTTGATTCCCACTTCACCTAGTTTAAGATCAGGTACTCTTATTGATGAAGTATGCCCCCCCCCACTACTGCTAATCCCTTCCTTATAGTATTATGATAATTGTTCAGGGTCTGCTTATGAGTGAAAACATGCGGTACTCAGTTCTTTCTTTCTGTGATAGATCACTGAGTATTATAGACTCTAAATCCATCCAAGTTGCTGCGAAGTTAACCACTTTTGAGAGAAATTTGGCAATTTATACTCCTACAAAGTTTATCACAGAATCTCCCAGACATGCTTACAAAAGGTTATGCTCATGAGTTAGCTGCAACATTGTAATAGCAAAGGGTTGGGAGAAGAAAACAAGTTAAAGTCTTTCAACAGTAAAGGGTTAAATGCATTGTTATAACTATGCAAGGAAATACGACGTAGTATTTCTTTTTCTTTTTTTTTTTTTCTTTTTTTCAGTTGGAGTCTCACTCTGCCACCCAGGCTGGAATGCAGTGGCACGCTCACGGCCACCCCAGCGTCGACTTGCTGGGCTCAGGCAATCCTTCCGCTTCAGCCTTCCAAGTAGCTGGAACTACAGGTACATGCTACCACGCCCAGCTAATTTTTTATTTATCGTAGAGATGAGGTCTCACCAAGTTGCAGGCTCAGACAATCCACTCACCTCACTCTCCCAAAGTGCTGGGATTACAGGCTGAGCCAAGTATTTAAAGTAAACAGAACATGGATAAATCCTGAAAACATAAGGCTGGGTGAAAAAAGTTATTGAATATTATACTATAATATTGTTTAAACATTTTAAAAGCACATTAAGCAATTTTAAGTAGATAAATATATATATACACACATACATACATAATACTTAGAGTATACAAATGTTGGTAGAAAAATACATCTGATTTTAGAGTAATCTT
>CAUYQG010265206.1:0-26709 GCA_963574415.1 Tarsius wallacei
AAACAAACAACCCCATTATAAAATGGGCAAAAGATATGAACAGACACGTCTCAAAGGAAGACATCCGAGCAGCCAACAGACACATGAAGAAATGTTCAACCTCACTAATCATCAGGGAGATGCAAATCAAAACCACCCTGAGATACCACCTAACTTTAGTCAGAATGGCCATCATCAATAACTCAAAAAATAACAGTTACTGGAGAGGGTGTGGCGAAAAGGGAACTCTTCTACACTGTTGGTGGGAGTGTAAACTAGTGCAACCTCCATGGAAAGCAGTGTGGCGATTCCTAAAAGCTCTAAATATCAACCTCCCATATAACCCCGCAATCCCCCTACTGGGAACATACCCTGAAGAACTCAAATCACTCTATAAAAAAGATACCTGCACACGTATGTTTGTCGCAGCATTGTTCACAATAGCAAGAACCTGGAAGCAACCATGCTGTCCATCAGAATAGGACTGGATTAAAAAAATGTGGTACCTATACACAATGGAATACTACGCAGCCATAAAAAAGAACAAAGTCATGAATTTCGCAGCAACCTGGATGGAACTAGAGTGACCCCTCACAGAAACAAAGAACTGAGTATCACATGTTCTCACTCATATAGTGGACCTTGATCATCCAACGTAGTACCATAAGAAAATCACTGACAGTGGTGGGAAACTATTGGAGGGGAGGGGAAGGGAGATGGGATTAACGGTACTCAATATCTGTCTGGGGATGGGGAGACACCTCTTATCAACAAGGGTGCCTGAACAAAGCATATTTGTATACCTAACCCTTAAATGTATCCCACAATATCATAATAAAAAATATTGAATATAAAAAAAAGAGAGAAAGGAAAAAAGAAAAAAAAAACTAAGCATAGACACCCTGATTAGAATTTTAAAATAGTTACTCATGTTTGATTTAAATATCTGAATTTTTTAACTTAAAAATATTTCAATTTTCAATTTTATTTAGTAAATAAATAAATTTTATTTACAAATAGTTATTTAGCAATTATAAACTGTTGCCACAAAATTGCTGGTAGAAGGCATCACCTCCCAAATTCCCTTTTTAATAGTCACTTTGCCGCTTCAGGTGATAGGAATGATAATTTTATAAACTCTTCCTACCAATAAGTATGGACATTATCCTCTGTTATTTATATAAAACAATATCCCTTATTGTCTCATTTGTATTATAAACGGTTACTTCTAATGCAGACAACTCTTTATTCAACCATTTTCCATTTATCACTTAATAGGTGTACAATGGCTCAACAAATGTAAAGGAACTTCTGAGATAACAAAACATTGCACTTTGCCCCACAGATTGTTTGGTAGGCAAACACCATCAAAGATCCCAAGTAATCTAGCTGTTAAGTTTCAGAGCTGCTTCCAAAATTCATGCCCTTTAATTCCTACTAAGTTTTTTTTTTTTAATACTCTATGGTTCCTCTTCATAGGTAGTTTCATGGATCATGTGATAATTATAATAAAAAATAACTTAACTTTTCAAACATCTTCCTTTGCAAATAAAAAATAAAATTCAAGACTTGTTTCTGGACTTATACAAGGCTATGTAGCTTGGATTGAAATTATAAATGCAAACAAATGAGAAATTCAGCTGTGCAAAATAACTAATTGAACACACACAATTTTTAAATATTATATATCATTATTATTAAGGTCTCTATTAAAAAACAATAAGTTATTATACAAAGCCAAAGAACATGATTCAGGTTCAAAAGAATTCTTCAAATTAAGAACATGGAAAAGAAAAAGGATAGCTATACTGTCTAGCATTAGCTCCTTAAACACAATCATCAGTCAGTATCTTGATTAGACAATGTTGCTGTAATCATTATTAATTTAAGTCTATTTTTATTAATAATTTATATTCTGTCTATACAGAGAAATTTTTATAATGCTGTACACAACCTTAAAACACGTGAGCTATCTCATGCCCCTCATCTACTAAAACTTCTTTATTGATTCCCATCTTAGAATAATAATCAAGGTCCCACCGTGGTCTACCAGGTTCTTTATGATACATCACATTCCCTACTTTTCATCCCGGATATGTCTGCTCCTTATTCTTTTTCTTCCATAGCCCTTGCCACTGCTTCAAAACACCAAGCACATCCTTTATACTTGCTCTTCCCACTGAACATACTTCTTTTCCTCCACATATCTAAATGGTTCTCTCTCTTACTCCATTTAGGTCTCTGCTCCATTCTCTCCCTATCAGACAGGCCTTCCCCAGACAGTGTATCTGAAAGAGTTTTTTACTCTTCCCTATTTATCCAGCTTTATTTTTCTTCTTAGTACGTATCCTCATTGATATATATAACAGTTTTCACTTTATGTTTTCTTCCACTAAATTGGAAGCTTTAGGAGAGTAGGAATTTTCGTTGTATAGATGAATAAATCAATTAATGAATGAATAATAATATTTTTATTTCACCCAGCTAAATAGAAAACTTTTCCAGGGAGATATGCTAAAAAAAATCTTAAAAGTTCTTGATTTCTCTGAATATTAGTGCAATCCAAAGTGAAGTATTAGTGGCAATTGCATTCTTTATAAACTGATAAATTTGTAATAATGACAAATATGGTGATATTTTTACATGTTTGCATAACGGCTTGTATTTCTTAAAGCAGTTGTCCTATATCAGGCCAAGAAATAAAGATTTAGCTCTGTTACTGCTGCATGTGACATTGGGTAGAAATTTAGGACAGTAAAAGAAGTGGATTGGACTGAGGCTCTTTCTATTTCTGAATACTATATGAATCTATGAGATGTTTGTCTCTTCCTTCTTGATTTTGCTTCTAAACATGCAAAACTCAAACAACAATTGTATTCAATTTAAGATCAAAACTTATAGTTGGATATCCCAGACACCCACCCACTTTCAGCCTCAGTTTACTTGGTTTTAGTGTTTAGTTCACTGATATTTGCAAACGGAAAAATTTGAGACGTTTATTATTAGAAAACTCTTCATGGAAATGTCATCCAAAAGTGGTCCTCAACTCCGCAAGAATCAGTGCAGATGTACTTATGAGTCCAATTACTTGGACATATCATTGTAGACACAGCATTTTGTAGGACTCTTACCTAATTTTGCTAAGAGCAGAGACCTGAGCATATGCATTGCATCAAGATATACTTGAATTTTATCTTTCTTTTAAGCTGGAGGGCAGTGTTCTTTCAAGGTACATGCCAATAAAAATTTGTCGAATCCCTAATGTTAATGCTAGAAAATAGCCCCTGAAGCTTCTAAGCAGAACTGTAAACTTAGCTCCTTTTTGAGTAAGTAATTTTAACTAAAGAGATCTAATCAGATTGAAGAATAAAGGCATTTATTTCCCCGTATAATGAAAACTAAAAAAAAAAAAAAAATCCGCTGGTAGTTATTCTATAGGAAACTTGAATGTGAAGGAGGTAAGACAAACTTCAGGAGAGTTTGGTGGTAACATTGGAAGTTTAACAGAGAGAAACAGGAGTCCCAAGTCTTTTGTAAATGACTATACAGCGGAGTTAAAATTGTGATATTGTGATCACTGTTTAAGACAACAGAGAAACTTCCTGAACCAGAAGATGAACGCAAAACCATCAGCCACACTCATGAAATACTCAAACTAGTGAAGATTGCCCAGGTCGGCGTGGCTCCAGCTTACTCAGGTGTGTGACTAACAACCTTCTGCAATGACTGCCCAGTGTTCCTTCTAGACCCTTGAACCACTGAGATCTTTCTGTTTACACAGATATTGTCTGATTTAATTAACATTCATTTTAGACATAGTAGTCAATATTCTGTAGTTAAAATTAGTGTTGGCAAACATATTGACTCAAGAGTTTCTAGAGGTGAACTCCAGCACAAAGAATATAGCAGAGAAGAAAGGAAACCCACTTTCATGGTCCAAGTGTTCTCCTACAACAATTATATATTCATTAACACTTTATATGTTCTAAGGATTTGATTCTGGGAAAGGCATCAAGAAATCTTCATTCTAAAACAGTTTATATAATATAAGGAGTAATAAAAATCAGGGTGTCTATATAATTTATTAGGTAAAAACATTTTCTTCTATTCTTGACATTTTCTTTAAAATATTTATTTCATCTTCTAATCTTAAAAAGAAGATACCCTAATGCTGGGTCATGATTGGCAAAATTGAGAAAATTCCAAGTAAGCACATACAAGAAATAAGCAAGTGGCAAGAGGCTTGAGAACTGTAAAATTGATAGCAAAAATAATGATTAGCAAATGGTAATGCAAATGTCCTGACCTGGTGAGTCTCCCAGTCCAGTCTTTCTCACTCCTGGTTTCGCTGATATTATCTATTTCTTGCAATGCTAAAAAAAAAATAAAAATAAAAAAGGAAAGAGAAATATTAAGTGAGAAATCAAAGTAATTCCAAAATACTCAGCTAAAAAAGAATAAACAGAGTTGTTGGAGATTTCTTCTGCAAAATTTTGGAAGAAAATTAAGTCATTCCATTGTAGTAATTTCTTTTTCTAGACCAGATTAATAGCCATACAACAATGCCAGACTCACAAGACTGTGCCAGTTACTGGTTGATAGATGAATAATCAATGAACAACCAAAAATTTTTCATTAATGATATCTCAATACATAGTAACAGTTGATATGTAAAAAATGGGAACCAGTTATTTTGGAGCCATATCAATTAAATCACTTAAAAATTGTCATATGATTAATTCAGTCATGTGAGCATGCATATGTGTAAGTATGTATGTGCTCACACGTGTATATATATACAATTTAGCTATGATGATCTTGAGCTTAGTTTTATCGAGATAGACAATTATAGCCATATTTACAGCTCATGATGATTAATTTAAAATATATTTGTAATGCAACATAAGAGCGATAGTACATTCTGAAAACATTCTAAGGGGCACTAAAATATATTAAATTCATATCTACTAGCAATAAGCAAGGCTTTGGTATGCTAATGACGTGAAGCTGGGTAAGGTCCCTAGATAGCCTACCTGCAGGATGCAGGAAGTTGTCAGAAAAAAACAACCAAGTAGTGGGAAATTGCTGGGGTGGGGGGAGGGGGTACTCCTCATCAACAAGGGTACCTGAATAATGAACATTCGTATACCTAACCCTGAATTGTACCCCACATCTTTAAAATAAAAAATTAGAACAAAAATCAAGTGAAAAGAGAACTGGTACTTCTAGTCGCCTTCCACCTTGGGGGAGAGAAGAGGGTCTGGATGGTTGTAAAAATAACATAGTTGACAACAGGTGTTGGTGAGGATGTAGAGAAATGGGAACCCTCATAGACTGCGGGTGGGAATATGAAATACTGTAGTTGCTTTGGAAACTAGTTAGCAGTTACTAAAAGTTTATATATAGAATTACTAATATGACCCAGCAATTGTATTCCCAAGTATATACTCAAGAGAAATGAAAACACATGTCTACACAAACACTTGTACACAAATGTTCACAGCAGCATTATTCATAATAGTCAAAAAGTGGCAATAATCTAACATCCATCAACTGATGAATGGATAAACAAAATTTAGCATATTCATACAATGGCATATTATTCAGCCATGAAAAGTAATGAAGTACCTATTACAATTTGAATGAACCTTGCAAATGTGATTTCAAGTTAAATAAATCAGTAACAAAAGACCGTATATTGTATGATTCCATTTATAAGACATTTCCAGAATAAGCAAATCTATGGAGACACAGAGTAGATTAGTGGTTATCAAGAGTTGTAGGGGAAGGAGACCTGAGACACGATGGAAAGTGATTATTAATGAGTATGGGGTTTATTTTTGAGGGATGAAAAACAGCCTTGTGAATTTACTAAAAACATTGAATTGAACACTTTAAATAAGTAAACTGTATGGTATATAAATTATAACTCAACAAGTTATTTTTAAAGATTACATATTATAAAACAAAGGCACATTAATTTAATGTCATTCTCCCTTTTTTAAAAGGAAGAATACACACATCTGCCTTGAAAAATTTAACCATGTTAGGATGATAGAAGAGAAATTTAGATTACTCCCTGACAGATAATATTAATGGCATGCCAAGAATACATATGTGTAATAGGAAAGATGTTCTCCATTTAAACTGTCTTCAGAGACTGGTCTTTCAATAGTACTCAAGTATAATAATACAAGTATTATTGTCACTTTATCAGGGCTGATAGTGTAGAAAAAATTTTTTTTAACACTGAGTATGGTGACACTTCAAAATATAATTTGTTAAATGTTGGAAATCATAGAGATTATAGAATTTTGTAAAACCTTAGAGATTTTAGAATTATTTCCTTTAGGCTGTTATGAAAGAAAATTTTAGCTGCCAACCCAAACAAGATAAATACATGAGTAGCATTTACTTTAAAAATATCAAATTTTGTTTGTATACCTAACCCTGAATTGTATCCCACATCTTTACATTAAAAATTTAAAAATAACAAATAAATAAATAAATAATATCAAATTTCAGTGACATAAAATTGAAGTCTCCTAATTCTATCTATTTAACCTTTAATTTTAATATAAATGTATTTAATTAAATATTCTGAGGCTATATATCCTAAGGTATTGGCTCTCATTTATCCAATTTCATTTTGGTAAATGTTCTATGATTAAGCAGTCTGATCAAAAAGTAGCAAAAATCTACATGTCCAATTCCAGTTATACTACATACAGTGCCTTACCTCTCTGTTTATTTCATACACATTTGATTATTCAAATATATTTTATGATGCTGAAATTTAAATAAGGTCCCAATCCCTTCTCTAAAGTGTACTTGCACATTGCTTTGAGTTAAATTGGAGGTCTCTTGACTAGAAACCATCCATCCATTCATCTAGTCATTTACTCAGCAGAAAGTTACTGAGTCCTTATTATAAGTTATCGCATACATAAAAAGGCAGAATAGAGAAACAAAAAGAACATACACTTTGGGGATCACATAGACATAAGCTTAAGTTCAGGCCTCAATTTATCATTGGCAAAACCAATGATAAATTGGTTCTGAGTTAACTTTAATTTTAATTTTCTCAACCTTAAAGTGAAGATAATTGAACTAATGTACTTACAGAACCTAGTAATAAATGTTAATTTCTTTTTTTTTTCTGTCTATTTGATGACTAGGTTAATCAGAGACGGAGTCTGTGTTTTAGGAGTTAAAAATATAGAAAATATTATAATGTGCATAAATAAACTAATTACAGTGAAAAATTATAAAGTAGAAATTTCCAGTGATAAAATAAAAAGTAAGATGATTCATACCAGATATAGAATATAGCATCATCATCACCGAGTAAATACAGCATTTATGTTTTTAACTACTATGCTGATTAAACAATTATCAGGTAAAAAAAAAGATCAACAATCTCAGTTTGTTCCAAAGAAATTTTGAGTAATTGCAATGAAAATTTAACCTTACAGAAGAGATGTTTAATTGCTGATATTGTTCCTTAAGACAATGAATAAAAATGTCATATTTTCTCTATCAATGATTTGCTAATTCTGGTATCCCAGATTCAGCACTTATGTGTGAACTAAGGAAGGTTGCCTAATGTCTTTTTTCCTCCCTTCCTTCGTCTGTTAAATGGGGATTATAATAATTCATGCTCCATAGTATCGTTAATAGAATTAAATGAGTTAAGGCACAGCAAGTGCAAGAGTGACTGGCCTATTGCAAGTGCTCAATCAGTGTTAGATCATCTTACTATGATTATATATGATCTACCCTGACAAAGCAGGAACAGTTAGAGGCATTTTAATCAAATGTTAACTACCATTCAATAGGGAAAGTGAAACATCATAGGGAAAAATATTTTTCCATATGCTTACTGGAGAAACTAGGGCTTTTTCCATATGCTTATTGGAGAAACTAGGGCTTTTTCTTTTATATCACTCACAGTAGACATCAGAATAAGATGCTATGATTGGTCAGGATGATCATGTGCCTTTGGGGTGGGCAGAGGATGAAGAAACAGTTTTCTCAAAGGAAAGACTATGTGTGGGAGTGTGTGTGTGTGTGTGTGTGTGTGTGTGTGTGTGTGTGTGTGTGTGTGTAGGGGTGTTCCTTCTAGAAGAAGCAGAAGGTTAAGGAGTGCGGGAAGACAAAAGAATAGCTGTCAACCTACATATACAGTGCGACTATGGATCGTCTTTGCTTGCTGTAAGTCAGGTTTTCGAATGTAACTGAACCCAGTTAAGCAAAAGCCAGGAGGGAGATTCTCTCTTACTTTCCACATCTAATAGACCACTGAATCATGACCTATATGTGGTAGGTTAGCAAACACATGGAAGCATTCAATTATGGGCTTTGTCAACTTAGCACAAGTTTTTATTATACTGTCCCATGCTGGAAAGGTATGGAGAAGTGGGGCCTCTCATATGTGGCTGGTGAGAGTTGAACGTGATTCAATTTTAAAATATTTATTTTGATCATATATACCATCAATCTTATAGATGTCCATATGTAATTTCATTTCTGAGAAAATATCCTGAGGGAATAATTCGAAAAACAAGAAAAGTCTGTGAACAAATATATTCATCTCAAAATTATAGACAATATTTTAAAAGAAATGAGTCCAAATGGCTACCAATAGGGTACTGCTTAAACAACAGATTATCTCCCTACAAATATGCAGAGAACAATGAGGCTTAGTAACAGGCAGAGCACAAATTCAGCTACACATTCTTATGACACTAAAACCTAAAAGTTCTTAAGCACTAATTTTTTTCCAAAATATTAATTATCAAAATATTAATTTTCATAAATAATCAGAGGATTTTTATTTTATATAACCAATGATACACACACACACACACACACAAGCACTAAGTGAGGCAAAAAAAAGTTTTACAAAGATTCCGAGTTGATACCTAGTGCCCTCATATTAACCCAATCTTCCACCATAGTATCCACTTAGGTCCACTTCCTGTGTAGTAACCAAAACACTGTCTACACTGGCTTTTTATTTTCAACCACTCTATGATGTGTGCATTGTTAACTCCAGTTAATAAATGAGGACACTGGATTGAATTTAGTTGCCTGTCGTCACATGGTTAACATGTGGCAGAGCTGGGATTTGAACCCAGGACAACCTGACTTCAAAATCCATTTTCTTCACAATAAATCATATAATCTCTTCAACATATACCTGTCTGTCTATCAGTTCTCTATTTTGTTTCAAGTGTTTGCTAATGTATTAAATAAAGTAATTGCTACTATTATGGAAATGAGCTAGTCAGGTGATAGCAAAAAAAAAAAAAAAGCCAGAACTGGAGGCCTCCTGCAGCTCACCCATCACCACTCCTTCCTTCCCTTTCTTTTCTTTCCTATATGGCACTTACCATGCCTAAAACTAGTTTGTTTTATGATCTTGCCTATTTTATTCATTACTTCCCCCTCCAGCACCTAAGACAGAGCCTGGCTTAAAATAGGAGTTAAATAAATTGTTAGTAGATGAATAAATGCATATGCAAATTCTTCTTTTTACTATCTAAATGTCTCTTGACAAATCTACTAGATTCTCAGCTTTTAAATTTCCATTTGTTTAATGCAATTCTACCTAAGGATAAGTATAAGTTCATTCATTCAAAAATTGCTTACTGAGCACCTACTATATGCCAGATACTGTTGTAAGCAATGTGAAAGTAGCAGAAAACAAAACAGACACAAATCTCTCATGCAGTGTACAGTCTGGTGAGTGAAGAAAGAGTGCAAGATAATGTATTAGATAGCAGTAAGTACTTCAAAGACAAATAAAACACATTCTAGATAGGAATCTGAGAGGAGGATCTGCAATCTTAAGAAGGATAAGAGGGGAGGAAGATACCTGAGTAAGGAGATGAGGAAGTGAGGCATATAAATTGGGGAAAGAACTTTACAAGAAGAGGGAATAGCATCATGGCAGGACCAGATTTTCAGAGTGATTGTACTGCAGTAATTGAATGAGAGAGTAGCAGGAAATGAGATCAGATAAGGAAGAGGTGCAGGCAGGGATTGTGTAAGGGCCTTGTAGGCCATTGTAAGGACACAGTCTTTTGTCTTAGAAAAATTAAAAGTCACTATAGAGGTTTGAGTAGAGGAGAAAATCAGGTGACTTAGGTTTTAACTGGTTCAATATTTTTCAGTGTGGTTGCTCTTGTCATTTTGGGTGGACAGCTCCTCCTTGTCCCCACTATCATACACATGGAAGGTCATTTAGCATCTCTAAACTGGGCCCACTAAATGCCAGTAGTAATCCCCAGGTCTTCTGACAAACAAAAATGCCCCCATTTATTTCCAGAGCAAGGTTAAGAATAGACTTAAAGTAGGTCAAGGTAGAATCTATTTTAATATTTCAAGCAATAGTTTATATTGTCTTTTTTTCTTTTTTGAGTTGGAGTCTCACTCTGTCGCCCAGACTGGAGGGCAGTGGCCGCTCCCGGCCACCGCAGCCTTGACCTGCTGGGCTCCGGCGATCCTTCCGCCTCAGCCTTCCAAGTAGCTGGAACTACAGGCGCACGCTACCATGCCTGGCTAATTTTTTGATTTATTGTAGAGATGAGGTCTCGCCAAGTTGCCCATGCGGGTCTCGAACCCGCGGGCTCAGGCAATCCACTCACCTCAGCTTCCCAAAGCGTGGGATTACAGGCTGAGCCAACAAGCCCGGCTTGTTTATATTGTCTTGAGCAAGAGTAGCAGTGGTGAATTCAGAATTTTTTTTTTTTTGGGGGGGGATGGACTTGCCAATGAACTGGATAGAGATGTCAGTGAAAGTCAGGAGTCAAGGTTGACTATCAGGTGTTTTAAATGAGCATATAGAAAGATGGCATTGTTATTCTCTGAAACTGTGAAAACTGAATGTGAGTGATGCAAATTTGATTTAAAAAGGCAGGCATTCAAGATTCATTGAGCTACTCTGTGAAAATGGACATAACTTTATTTTTATCCAACATTTTTTGTGAAATGAGGGAATAGGCACTAGTTCTAAACTGAAGGATTTTGTTAGAGAGCATTTTGGAGGGGATTGGGTTAATAGAAATAAACGTTAGATAAATAAATGAATAAATAGTTACTGATAACTAATTGTAAGCCATTAGTCCTTCTGAGTAATTAGATTATGTTAAGAAACTTTTTTTTTTTTAAATACAACCCAAAGGAATGAATCTAATTGTAGGATTTCAAACAATAAATGGTGCGGTGGTGGGCAAGCTTTTAATGTTGTTAAAATCATGCCGTGCCCATACTGCTTGGAGGAGACATCCTACAGTGAGATTAAGACTGAACCTTGGAAAAACAGTGGGTAACGCAACTGTCCCACACCTCATACTGACTAAGCATCACTACTTTCAACACTGAATAGTCAACTGGTCAATATATGCAAGCTTTTCTACATTCATGAGTAATTTTCAGGATTTCAGAGGAAAAACCATGTCCAGAAAGTATTTAGACACTTTTTCATGAGTATAGAGTTGAGTCATTCTTCTGTGGGCAGAACAAATTATTTGAATGAACACAAACTGATTGATACAAACATACACAGTTTAGAGTTGCTAGGAGGAAGTGTCCAATTGCATCACTGTTAGAACTTTTCTTAGCATTTTGCCCGTTCTTACGAATAGAAAAAGTCTTTTGAACAGCAATGCTCATCATATAAACATGAAGTTTCCTCCAAAAGGTACTGAATAAACAAACCCATAGAATCAGAAAACTTTCATTATCTTTGGATTTATATCACATTTGTGAACAATCTGTCTCCATATTTCCTATTAATATCTCCCATGAGTAGATACAGGAGAAAAATTTATCTTCTAACAGCAGTCCTAACAGACACACGTATACACATGAATGTGATTTGCTTCCTTTAGAAAATGGCATCATTTTCCAGTCTGATTCTGCCTATTGTTAGAGACCCTCTTTCTGTAATAGTAGTGGAAGAGAACTGGATGCAATTCTTCAGGCAGGTGGCATCTCCAATCACCAGTTTGCTAAAGAACTTAGCAGGGTTATGCAAAGGTGGTCGCTTGAACTAAAGTGGAAAGGAATGAGATAAAGAAGGAGCAGTGGTAGACAGATGCCCCACTGGCTTCACATTGTTGTTTCGCTGGAAGGACATAGTGTGTCATAATGAATTGCCATTAATTTGAGCCAGCAGTACTGTTAGATTGAGCCCGGCAACCCGGGATGACAAACAGTGCCTGCAAGATCATCTAATGAGGGACAAGGCTGCTTCAGTTGTGCCGCTTCACTCAATTAGTGGACAAGGCTTTTAATGCCGCTCTGCACAACTAAAGCAATTTTGATTACTTAGAGCTAAGTCTCCATTTAGGATGTTTCGGAAGCTGACACAGTTTTTTTTTTTTTTTTCTTTTTAAATATAATTTATCTAGAGAGTATTTGAATGGTAATAAGCTATTTGAAAGCCAATCACATTATTCCTTATTTTTGCTTAAGTAATATTGAAATATATTTTTAAAAGTTCAAATGATAGAATTTACTCTAGCAAATGAAATGTAAATAAGATAGCAAATGATTAAGAATATTCTGAGGGTGTGTGTGTGTGTGTGTGTGTGTGTGTGTGCTCGTGTGTATTACAGGCATGATGTGTGTCTCTCTGTGCCAGAATTACAGTTGGTGAATTTCACTTCATCAGCCAACATTATCAGGAGGGTTGCATATTTATTCTATATATCCACATTTTTAAAAAATTCCAGATCTTGCCTTCTTTGGCTGGATGTACTTATATTTCATGGCTTTTGATATAAGAAACTGGTGTTTCCACTTCACTATTTTTTTCACTATGTCACTGCACGAAGAAAAGCACTGATAAGTGCAATGGTATTACTTTATTGAATATTGTGATCGTTGGCTTATTTCTTAACTAAAATCTTACCCACCCAGAGGCTACTTAGGCCTGATATATTTCTTTCATTCTTGTTAGAAACTCACAGGGTCCTAACTCTATCTTCTAGATTTCTATCTATTCAATGTGTTTAATTCTCAGACTGCTTGCCCCATGTGAAATTCTTTGAAATTTTGCCTATTCATTTAGAAGGTCATTGTAAAAAAGGAATTACTCGAGTGCTAGACACACACAGTAGGTATCAATAAATTTTGGTTAAATTGAACACAAATATTAGCTAGATAAAAAATATGAACTTGATTAAAGCATGCATCCTCCATGTTCCTTTTCCTGCCCTCGGGTCAAGGGCAATGTCAGGAGAGAAGTTAAGAACATGAATCCATAGCCATACCTTACCCATCACCAAAATCAGCTTTCCTACCAGTATTTTTTTAAAAGCTCATTGCTTAGAGGAGACTCAAGACAGGCCAATTTTAAAATGTTTCATAACATGACATCTTTGTTTTATAAAAGTGCTGTAAGAACCTGATGAAAAGAATCATCCTAGGCAGAAGATTTGAAAAAGTTTTGAAACTTTCTTTAATACTTTTGGACTACTGGAAGACACATCAGATTAATATATTAACAATTTTCAGAACTTCGCCTCTCCTATTCTAAAGTCCTATTTCATTTTCTTAATTTTAATAATTACTACTTTCTTGCCTCCAAAAGTGTTAATTCCAAAAACATGTTACGCTCTCAAGGACCTGGTTACATATTAGAATAATATGGTACATCTTTTACATTGTTGGTGTAGTAAATAGAAATTAAAAGGAAAAAAACAATATGGTTCATTAGGAAGCAAGTAATATGTCCTATAAGGGTGTTACATTTTTTAACAATTTTAATGACTTAGAAACTGGCAAATAATTTGCACAGATTCTTTATCCCCCTTCTCAGAATATAGCATAAGAAATCACATCACTGACTCAAATTGTGATTGCAAAAGTAGAGAAAAGGATTAATAGTTCCATTTATTCTCCTCTCTTGCCAAAAGGCTCAGTATTAGACAAGGAGAAGCAATTCCTCTTAGTTGTGGAATTGAAGAAAAGTAAAAATTTAGGATTAATTTAGTGGGATAATACTACTAATACTTGTATATACAAGTCAGTAGAGATCAATCTCTTAAGCATTTCCCCCCTTCATTTTTCTTTCTTCTTTAGAAGAGCACTGGCCTAATGTACCATCATCAATGATTGCCATTTGGCTTTACATCCAAGTTAGTATCTAACAATATCAGATATTTTCTTATCCTTGTTGATTAATTTTACATTTTAACATACACAATATTTGCATGGTTCAAAAATTTGAAACTATTTGTAAAGGGAACTATGGACTTACTTTCAATCTCATCCCTTCTATTCGTTCCCACCTAATATTATACATAATTATTTGCATTAATTCTGGCTTATCCATCCTGTATTTCTTTTGCAAAAATAAGCAAATGTATGTATTTATTCTTATTTGACCTTCTTTCTTATGCAAAAGATCGCATTCTGTATATATTGTTTGAAGTTTGTTTTTTTGTCCACCTAAATGTATCCTGGAACTGTCTCCATATTAGTGCATAGACATCTTCCTAATTATTTTTTTATAACTGCGTGATACTTCATAGTATGGATATACTTTAATTTATTCAACAGGTTTTTTTAAGCATGAGGAATTAGGTTATTTTTAGCATTTTGCAGTTGCAAATAATGTTACAACTAGCAACATGAATATTGCTGAAGCTCATCATATGAGTCTCAAAAAATCACTGGTGGCTAAGGAGATTGCCTTAGTCTACTTGAGCTAGTGTCTGCTGTCTTGACATTTCTGATAGGGAGAAGTGTATGCTTGGGAAACCTGAATTACTCTTTAAACTTTCACCAGCACTCAGATTTATTCCCAGTCTTAAAAATGGATCTATGTGAGCAGAGCAATTATGAAACATTCTTGGTTGACAGTAAGGGAGAGAAAATGCATTTTAAAAGTTTACTAAATCTCTCTTTACTTAAAAACACATTTTTGAGACCCCAAATTAACTTAAACCCATTGGAAGTCCCAACAACATAAGGGCCAGAAAATATTTTCCTACATACAAATATTTTTGTAGCCTAGAACAGCTCTTAACTTTCCTTGAATTTAGAATTCCTATTGGTTGTTTCCAAATAGTGACTGAATAAGTGAATCAATGAAAAGACTGACTCCAACAGAAGCCTGATACAAAAGCTAGGGGATCTTTTCCTGCCAATATTAGCCTCAGTCGGAGTTCTGAAGGCAGGCAAGTGTGTTTAGGAATAGCTTTTCCTACTCTTGAGAAAAAGAGGCAGCCTATAAACAACGTGAAGACCATCTTTCCTGAAGTCCCCAGGTAACAGACGGACATGAGTCCTGGTTTGTGGCTTGACACTGCTGTGTGTCCAACAGCATATTCCCTTTTGTTCCTGTGCCCTTGCAGAAATGATGACTAATGTTTTGAGGAAAGACTTGAGGTCAGAGAGCAAGCACAGAAAAAACTGCCGGCACCGAGAGAGTGTACTCAGTAAGCGCCTATGAAGTGTAACACTCTAACTGAAGGGATCAGAGATTCCTTAGGGGAGGAAAGGAAGAGGAGAAAAACAAGAAATCGTTGTGTTAATGTTTACCAAAATATAGAAGTCTGAGAAATCCCTGAGAGATTCCACGGAAGAGGTAAAACTTACCTTTTCTAAAACTAGTGTTGATTTTCCTGTTACTTTTGGAGTGGAGTGAAATACAGCTAATGTTCAGAAAAAAACCTCAGAGATTATAATAAACATGAGGTAGGTTAATGCTTTTGCACTAAGACTTGGTTGGTTTTAAATACCCAGTTGTTTTATTACCTTGAATCATTTATAATACAAGTATGTGATTCACCCATATTCCATTGATGGGGGGAAATAACCTGGGGTGTGAATGGCCTCCTAAGCAGCAGAGTCATTGCTAATATAAGCATTTTGCTGTATCATCATCTAATTATCACATGCAGGGCATTAATCGAAGCACCTCATTTAAAGTGGGAAAGAGCTTTGCTGAGGGCAGATGATTCAGCACAGTATCGTCCAATGAAGATACTCACTGTCACCTCAAATCCTTTTCAGAAGTAGATACAGTATAACTGATGAGTCAAATGTAAGCATTTATCAAGTTTATTTATTAATGAGTTACATGTTCCATTTTTAGAAGTCTTTGTAGTCATAATCATCAATTTTCCCCCACAACTGCCCTGTCACATCACAATATGTATATATATAAAACTTATTTTGTGTTGAAAAGGCATCCCAGAGAGATGAGATGTGGATGGGTGTGAAGAGTGGATCTGGGGAACCGAATGGGTGCAGATGTCTCCACTGACAAAGGGAAAGGCATATGGCTTCCTTCCTCCCTGGTGTGCCCGGGTCTCAGAGAGAGCTCTAGATTTCCCTGTGATAAGCTTCTGCTTTCGAGCTCCACTGGGAAGATATTTTGTATGCCACAGAAAACCAAGATGTTTGCATTCCCACCAATCCAGGGATAAAGCATTTTCCTCATACAGACACAAAACATACAGTATATGAATGTTTAATGGAGGCTAAAACTGGGAGAGGAACAGAAAACAAGAACAGAGCAGGTTAAAAAAATATCTGGTTTCTCTCTATCAAAATACTAATTAAAATTCATGTTCATGGGGATGATTATACATATGTTTTTGAACTAAAAGTCTAACCTGGCACTATTTTTTGGCCTTATTTTTGTGACAACATTTTTGTCCATATGGCATGAAGTGAATCATTTTACATCTTTTTTTAAGCTCTATGTGTTTTTCTTGTTGTCTATTCCCTCTTCTCCCACCACACACACACTGGCAGCCGCTACCAAGTTACCAAATGCCAACTCAACCCTGCAAGCTGGCTGCATGGAGCTATATAGTACTGGCATCTTCCTTTCTTTGCAGAAATATTCTCTCTCTTGCTCTCTCTCTCTCTCTCTCTCTCTCTCTCTCTGTGTGTGTGTGTCTCTGTCTCTCTGTCTCTCTCTCACATACACACGTATGCACACACCCCCTACCCACATACATACCATTGACGCCCCTGAATATTTCTCCTTCATCTCCATGCTAATCTTTTGACTCCTCGGGATTCTGCCCCGCTCCAGTGTGTGCTGCACCGGCTGCTGGCCTGCTACAGAGGACCACACCAGCTCATTTGGTGCCTCGCCCCTGGCCTGCCTCCTCTATGGCACTCTGACAATTAGTGGTTCACTTAAGAACTGCTATAAATTAATGGTTAATCGAGCCCATGTAATTAGTTTAGTCACAGCAAAGCTCAAAAACCATGATTGTCCAGTGGTTCGCCCTCCCATCCTCCACCCTTTAAAAAAAAATCACAATAATCCATGTCTCTGCTTTTGCAGACAGGAGAATGTTCCTTATCTGCAGTGCCAGCACCCTGCCTGACCGTTTGGGTAGTGAATGGCACACGTTTTATACACGTGCTGCCTCCACCAGCATCAGGCACCGCTGAGTTTGTTTGGAAGGGCAGCAACTTCACCTAACAAATGTAACTTTAACAACAGTAAAACAACCTAATAGCTTAGCATGCCAGGGGGCTAATGTGGCGGGCCATTTACTGCTGCACTAAATAGCCCCGGTTTGATTCTCATTGCCAAGTGTCGAACTGAGAATTGCAAGGCAGGAGTAGCTCCTAATTCATTAGATAAAGGGGGTCATTGCTCAAAGGGCTGGGAAAACTGTGTAGGATAGGAAAAAAATGAACAAGGCATTTTCGTTTCAAATGCCATCAAAACTTGTGCAACCTGTGGCCCAGGAAAGCAGAGGCACTGTTCTGGGCACTAGTATGCCAACTTCTAACTTTGGGTATATTTGCTTTATTTTGCAGTGTTCATCTGGAAAGAGGCTAGTAGGGGAAGGGATTCTCATACTGAGACCTGTTATTTATCATTTGTAAATCATTTTGTCACCTCTGAAACAAAAGCAACAGCACAAGCAAAAAGTATGATTTAGACTTGGCTGTAAAATGAGCCACTACTGAGATGTCCCTGCCAGCTATTCTGCCTTGTGTGCCCTGAAAAAGTTGCTGTGGATAGTTGTGACCTGGCTAATAGGCTGGGCAGGAAAGAGGCCGCTAGCAATAAAAGGGAGAACAAAATTCTTGTTAACATCGCTACATCTCATAATATTGTCTTTCTTTCTTTTTTCCTTTTTATTTTTATTCCAGGCAGTTATAAAGAGTTCTAAGTTCAGACTGCCCTGAATGGTCATGGTAAGGTTATGTGGACAAAATAGTTCCCCTGTCTTGTTTTTTAATAGAACAGAGAAATCATCAGAAATTTCAAACGAGATCCCTGAAATGGGACATCTTTATTTCCTGAACATTAGCCCTAAAACAACTGATTTCTCTAATTCCTGCCATCACTCAGATTGGCCTTGAATTACCTCCCAATAGGCCTCCCATGTGCTTCTAGATGAGAGTGTGTAATGGGGGATCTGTTAATTAACTAGAAGCAAAGTTGCACGGTGGGGATCAAACACTGGATACGTCCTAAAACTCCCACAGAGAAGATGAAATGCAGCGCAAACTTTAAAGACTTCCCGTCATTAGCTGAGACCTTGCTGCTCCTGGCCCAGACCCCTTCTGTTTCTGAGAACAATGAGGACAATGACGGCAGAAATGAAATAGTGCAGCCAGGAACAAAGGAACTAGCTATTTACCGGTAGAAAAAGAAAGGGGGGGTGGGGGGAGAAAAAGGGAGAACTTTCTTTTTCTGTGGCTCCTGTCTACTTTTAATTAATTTATGACTGCCAGGGAATTGCACAGAGAGCACACCCAAGCACACTGCACCCCAGCTCAGTGTTATTACATGTAACATCTACTGTTTACTCCAAGGAAAAGGGCAGCCCATTGGAGAGAGAGGGACACAGAAAAGGGGAGAAAGAACAGGATGGAATAAATGAAAAAGGGAAAAATTGTCGGGCTGAGCTTTCACTCTTAAGACCAGGGTTCAAACTGGAAGAGGATAAAAACAAAAGAAAACAAAGCAACGATGTGCAGGAATAACATAGCCTACGAGATCAGTTTCGGACCCTAAGAAACAAAAACGATGCCCTGACACAAAGCTCAAATTTTGCATTTTTTAGGTCTCCTGGTAACTTCCATATAAATACACATAAATATTTTATCAATAGCAAAAGCACATAGTCATGATATTGACTTCCTGTTCTTCCATTTCTTGACAAGATACATCGAAGAAAAAAAATCATCCTGAAAATTGAGTGAACAGCTGAGTAACAAAACCTGACGATTAAAAAACCTAGTCCTCATTTTGCATTCTCTATTTTTGCAGAATTCAAATCAGGAGCTTTTCCATATGTCTAAAGTACAAGCCTTCAACAGGATTAAGAGAACAAATAAGAGAACCAACACGGTGTACAGAGAGGAAGCTTTGGCCTTCGTTGCTTCCTGTGGAAGTTCTTGCTTTGAGATAGACCAGGAGGACAAAGAAAGCCCTTATTTAGAGGGGCTGCCCTAGTTCTCCAAATTTCAGTTGAAAATGGCCACACTAGAATTATATTCCTTTCAAATCTCAGTAACAATGCTCTTTTCTGTTTTCAAGTCACATGCTTAGAACAATCAGTAGAAACTCTGTAAATGTATGAAACAAGCAAATCCTCCAAGATTGTCTTGTGACTGATTTTCTTACTTCTCACCTATCCAATATGAAAGGTTTAGATCTTAATACGCTCAACCACAAATTCCATTCAGGGAAAAAAAATAAGTCTTAGGCAGATGGTTCAACCAACTGAAAATACTACACAATCAAAAGGGAGTGTAGGTTAGAGGTTTACCATTAGCTACTTGTAAATTCTAACTAGTACTAAAAATTAACTCCACGATGAAGTGAAAGACACTGTCAGTTATTGAGAATCTTACCTACTGTTTCTACAGACATGCTCACAAAGAATAAGTGATTTTCCAGTACATTTTATGATGATACGATCATGTCATTTACCAATGCTAATATGGCAGAATGGCATGATGGAGTAGGAATGAAAAAGCCCACAAATATATTTCTGACATCTAAAAACTCTGTCTGAGAAAACATTATGTTCTTGCCTTGGTCTCAGTTTCCATGGGGATGATAATTCCCCTGATTACTCCATAGGGTTGTTTTGAGTATTGAATGATATAACATATGTCAAAGTATTCAAAAAAATCATCAATTTACTTTCAGTTTGACTATTCTCTACTGTTCCTAGAACAGTGCTGGATCTGGAACAAAAGGTATTTAGGGCCTAAGCATCAACAATGAGGAAACCAATTCCTTTTGGATTTCATAATTATCTTCAAACTTTCTGAACAAGTTTGTAACTCAATCTGGGAACAATCACTTTCTATAATCCACTTCATATCGTTTCATCCTGCCTTTCATTCACCTTGTGTATCTCTTTTTTCTCTCTCCATTTAGCATAATACCTTGTGAGCAGGCTTACAATATTTTCTCCAAAGAAAGTAAGGGCTGACCTATTTTTCACTTCTTTCAAAAATTTTCATCTTTTTATTTATGGAACATTCCATTTATGCAATTGTCTCCAAAATTCTTAATATCTTTTGTTAATCTTTCAGCCCTTATGATAATTTGGGATTACTCCAGAAATTTTCTTCACATTTAACAAGAGTTTATAGATAGCAGCAAATAAGAATAACAAAGAACAATGACAGGGCCACAGGTATGACTGTAAAGACATAAGGATAATTTCATGTTGTAAAGAGAAATCTACTAATAATACCTTCAGAATCCAAGTAACCAAATACTCAAAAGTAAATCTATTCCTAAAAGAGAAAAGACTCCTTCAAGGAAACAATCCTAATCATTAAGATCACAATTGCTAGACAAGTGCCATAGGACAGAAAGACAGGTCAAATAATGCTAATTTCTGACTTTAAGAATGACTTGGCTAGGCAGGGTAGCTCATGCCTATAAACCTAACACTTGGGGAGTCTGAGGCAGGAGGATTGCTTGAGCCAAGGAGTTCAAGATCAGCCTAGACAATGTAGCAAGACCTTGTCTCTACAGAAAAAAGAAAAGAAAAAAATTAGCTGGGCATGGTGGCACACCAGGAGGCTGAGGTGGAAGGATTGCCTAAGTCCAGGAGTTGAATCTGTGGTGAGCTGTGATCGTGTCACTACTTCAGCCTGCCTGGGTGACAGAGGGAGATCCTGTCTCAATAAATAAATAAATAAATAAATAAATAAATAAATAAACAAACAGATTGATAGAGATGATAGATAGATACATAGATAGACAAACAAATAAACAATATAAAGTGAAACCCCACTGAGGTAATTAATAATTCTATTGGTTAGATATTTGGCTAGGCAAAAACATATATAACCCGGCTTTAATGGCCCCTGTAATAGATTTGAGAATGTTTGGCCCACAGAGTATTGACATTTTTAAAAAGGTATTGCCTACTATTTAGAAATTGAGAGATTCCATATAATATTCACGTTTCTGATACTTTTTAAAATGTGGAAGATCTGTCAATGCTATGTCCACCCTTCCACATGGCAGCAATCTACTGGTACTAAATGAAAGTTGCCCACCTGATAGAGACACAGAGCTCTTGGGTTCATCCTAGTCCTTACCATTCTGCCTGGCTTCTATAGTAAGTTGAGTTTTTGACACCTGAAATTTTAGAGTAAGCTTCAGGGAATTGAAGAAGTAAAATATTCAGAAACTGTTCTCAGAACACAGATTTCACAGCTGTTTCTCTTATGACTAGCTTCATTATGAAGGACAAAAATGTGAAAATCAATAGAAAAATGCAAGGTAATAGTTACTTCAAAAGAAATGAGTAAATGAATTATGTTTAAAATAAATGCAAGAAAAATAGTATAAGGATACAAAAATTTTTAGAGAAAATCCTAACCAATTAAATATGAATAATAATGAAAATATACAAAGAACACCAAGAAAATATAATTAACAATAAAAATGATAAAATTGAAAAATTGTACATGATTATGAATACAAACATAAAGAAAAATTAATAAGCAAAAAATGCCATAAAAACAGATTAATATGATAAACTAACATTATGTTAAGGACATATAGGCACAAATTACCTATCAAAGAATAATCGTGAAAACCTAAAGAGGAACAGTTAAACTGAAATTGGCAATTCAGACTCCAGGGTTTAACATTCCTTTGTATGGGCAAATTTTAAACTAAGTTAGCTTCAGGCAATGTATCCACAAAGTTGTCCTTCCAAATGTGTGTTTTCATGAAAGGGAATACCTAATTGGTAAGGTTGAAGAGTTCTCTGAATTGGGGACATTCAAATTAAGACTGTAATAAATGAAACTGTCAACTTTGCTACTTGTCTCCATTTGTAGATGGTGTAGCCAGCACAAGACATGCATATTGTGCATGAAATAATCACATAGGTTTTTAAATAGATCCTAGACAAAAGCAAGCTGGAGATTATAAGCATTCTTCTCCAATATGCTCAAGTATGAACAGATCAAAAATCAAACTTGTATCGTAAGTTTTATCTAGAGAAACATACTCAAAAGAATAAAGGAAAGACACAACTTGCTTTCCAAATGACCAAGAACAATCTTTAGGGAAATTGTCTTTGTTTCATGGGTTCTTGATTCATATACAGTTTTGGCTGTCCAAATCTAAACCTGGAATACGAGGCCAACTTCCCCATACTTCTTGTGGTGCTGGGGTGGTTTCTGCCTATGGTTCTATAATGTGAGCTCAGCAAACTGAAGAAAATTTTAGTATTAGTTTAAGGGGCCATGCCACAGGACCTACAATATTTGACTGCATAATTAGGAAGGGAAGTATTTCACAAATATATTTGATCATTTATTTTGCCAGTGTCACAAGAATATAAAGGACTCTTTATACCTGAATTTCTAAAATTACTGACATGTGCCATATAAGCAACGCAATTAAAAAAAATTTTCAATCACAGAATGCAGAGCTTTCTAAAATACATCAAATATTTACCTGCCATCTTAAAGAGAGAGGGCTAAAGATAACAATTTTTTGATGACTTAAAGTTATAATAAGGAATATCATATTTACACTTGGAAGGATTACCAAGGTTGATAGAGTTGTTAAA
This sequence comes from Tarsius wallacei, assembly GCA_963574415.1. NCBI lineage: Eukaryota > Metazoa > Chordata > Mammalia > Primates > Tarsiidae > Tarsius > Tarsius wallacei. The sequence goes on from CAUYQG010265206.1 coordinate 23,046, forward strand.
TGCCATATCAGTGGTTCTCAATGGGGCTCAATTTTTCCCCTTTCCCTGGGAACTATGGCAAGGTCTGGAGAAAATTTTTCACAAGTGAGGTGGAGGTGAGAGGAAGGTGCTACTTGCATCTAAGGGATAAAAGCCAGGACTGCCGCTAAACATCCAAAAATACACAGGTCAATTTATCCCACCAGAGAATTATTTGACCCCAAATTTGACTCCAGAACTAAGGATAACAAACCCTGCGCTACAGTAAATGGGATCAGTTTATTATATCTGCAGTACTTGCATCAGGTTTTGATGTTTTGTTTATTTTGCTTGTTTATTTATTTATTTATTTTAAAATTCTCTTCCTCTGTACTGTCTCTAAGAAGATTTCAGCATGGTCTTTAATCTTTCTTATTCTGCTGTAGGTCTGGAAAACACTTTTTTTCAAGCTTCATAAAACTATATGTTCTATGAAAGATAACTTTTGAGCTATCTTATGAGTAAAGCTTGGCAGCTCAGGGGCACAGATTAATAAGATAATTTTATATTTTCTAAGTTTATTTTTGGTTCACATCTATTCCAATGACTACAGGTCACCAGACCTCAAATATGTGAGGGGAATTCTCTGGTTTATTGAAAACAAAAGAATCAACAAACAGATGAAAAACACATAAAACAAAATAACAAATTCTACATTAGTCTGTACTCCACTAATACAACATTAATAATATCTTAGAAAAGGCTGACCTAAGAAGTGCCTTCACCCTGAGTAATATTATTATTGTAGCCAAATGAATCTCATAAACAAGACCCAGAAGAAGTCCAGAGTGCTCACCTTTTAAGACAGTATCCTTTCTTACATGTGTTTACTTTCTCATATATTCTATTATAACTTGAGATTTAAGTGATTGTTTTCATATGTCATACATAATTCTCACCTATATCTAAGTTGCTATAGTTAGTGAAATTTGGCTATTTTGTGTATTCAGAGTAATACAATTAAAAATAAGGCCACTATGCACAAGATTTTTTTTAAGTAGTCAAAAATTAGAAAACGCTAATAGATGATTTACATGATCCATTCTGAATAAATAAAGAAGTAATAGTGATTGATCAGATAATAGTTCACAGAACTCATATCTGTTAGTCTGTATATCTAGTGCTGAGAGGTATCTCTTGGTGTTCTAATCCAAGACACTAATGATCGGACTACACAATAAATTCATTAATTAATGATACAAACAATTACCACCTGCAAATTTGACAAACTGTGAAGATGAAATTTAGAATTTTCATAGGAAAAAGTATTAAATTCTAGATTGTTGCAGACTACCAGGGGAGAAATTGGGCCAGGAAGCACAAAGGGTTCAATTCTGATTCACTGCAGCTGCCACCATGTTAGTGTGCCTTGGCCTGATTTATGCACACAGGACTATTTGGTTATAGTTTCCTTATCTTATAATTAGGAGGATCTGAAAGGCAGTAGTGGAAACCAGGGAAAGAATATAAGCAAGAAGCAGAGTTGAGTAAGTGTGCAAAGCAGTTGGTTGGCAATAAGAGACATTTACCAGACACCAATTCTTGTTTGGAATTTTTCGGCCTTACACCATAGGAACCAGCCTGTATTGTTGTGATTATTCAGATAGAGGGCTGTGAGAGCAATAACGCAGGTGAAAGTAATAAACACATAGGGGAGTTCAGTGAGAGGTCAACCCAATCCTCCAAAAAACAAAACAAAACTAAAAACAAAGGTCGATATCTACAACTCAAAAAATAATAATAATGCAGATCTGGAATGCTCACTGAATCTTCCAGAAGCCTAAAACAGGCATTACTAAGGAAAAGGATCAAGGAAACACTTGGCATTTTATGTATTTTCTGAATTTACCATGTTATTGAGTATGAATAAATGTTTCAATTTCAGGTCTCTACTGGAAGTCTGGGAAGTTAAACCACTTGATTGGTAGTACCCTGGGGAAAAGGTCCCTTAACACTTCCGGAGGCAGAATTCCCCAGAGCTGCCTTGGGTCTGCTCATCCAAGGTGTGGGTCACTATGATATTCCAACATCCTGCAGCTTTTTTTGGTCCTCTTTTAATTTTTATTTTTAAATTGTGGGGTGCAATTCAGGGTTAGGTATACAAATATTCATTGTGTAGGTACCCTTATTGATGAGGTGTGTTCCCCTTCCCCAGGAAGATATCGACTACTGTCAAGCCCAGCGCCCCACCCCCCACCCCACCCCCGCCGCAGTTTCCCACTACTTTCAATCCTTTTCTTATGGTAATACGCTAGTTGTCCAAGATCCACTTATGAGTGACAATATGTGGTACTCAGCTCTTTGTTTCTGTGAGAGATCACTCAGTATTATCAACTTTAATTCCATCCAGGTTGCTGCGAAGTTCATGATTTTGTTCTTCTTTGTGGCTGCGTAATATTCCATTGTGTATATGTACCACATTTTCTTTTATCCAGTCCTCCTTTGATGGGCAGCATGGTTGGTTCCACGTTTTTACTACTGTGAACAGTGCTGCGATAAACATATGTGTGTGGGTATCTTTTTTATAGAGTGACCTGAGTTCTTCTGGGTATATTCCTAGTAAGGGGTATTGCGAGGTCATATGGAAGGTCGATTTTTAGAACTTTTAGGAATCGCCACACTGATTTCAACAGAGGCTGTACTAGTTTATACTCCCACCAACAGTGTTTGTGTTCCCTTTTTGCCACATCCTCTCCAGCATCTGTTATTTTTTGAGTTATTGATGATGGCCATTCTAACTGGAGTTAGGTGGTATCTCAGTGTGGTTTTAATTTGCATTTCTTTAATCATTAGTGAGAATGAACATTTTTCATGTATCTGTTGGCTGCTCATATGTCTTCTTTTGAAGTGTCTATTCATATCTTTTGCCCACTTTGTAACGGGGCTGTTTGGTTTTTTTCTTTTCAGCATGTTTAAGTTCCTTGTAGATCCTTATGTGAGGCCTTTGTCAGACATGGAGTTGGCAAATATTTTTCCCCAGTCTGTGGTCTGTCTCCCTGCTCTCTTGATGGTTTCTTTGGCTTTGCAGAAGCTTGTCAGATTAATGATGTCCCACTTGTCTGTCTTATCTCTTATGGCCTGGGCACTTCAGGTTTTGATCAGGAATTGGTTGCCAATTCCAACTTTCCTAAGTGTCTCCTGCATTTTCTAAGGTTCTTACAGTTTGAGGTTTTACATTTAGGTCTGTGATCCATTTAGAGTTAATTTTTGTGTATGGGGATAGGTAGGGGTCCTTTTTTTATCTTCTGCATGTGGTCAGCCAGTTTTCCCAGCACCATTTACTGAATAGGTTCTCCTGTCTCCAGTAGTGGGTAGTGGAGGCTTTGTCAAAGATGAGTTGGTTGAGAAATTGAGGTTTTGCTTCTGGAGTCTCAATTCTATTCTATTGGTCTATATGCCTGTTCTTGTACCAATACTAGGCTGTTTTGATTATTGTAGCTTTATAATATAGTTTAAAGTGTGGGAGTGTGATACCTCCTGCTTTTTTTTTTTTTTTTTGCTGAGTATTGTTTTGGCTATTCTTGGTCATTTATGTTTCCATATGAATTCCTGTATTGTTTTTTCTAGGTCTGAGAAGAATGTTGCTGGTAATTTGATGGGTATTGCATTAAATCTGTAGATTGCCTTAGGTAAAATAGACATCTTA
>CAUYQG010265207.1:0-21167 GCA_963574415.1 Tarsius wallacei
AGGGGAGTCCTCTTCTCTAGCGAGCAAGCTGGAGGGGCCCCCACCCCTCCAAGGTGCGTGAGTCTGCGAGCAGGCCCCAGCGTTCCTGCGCGCGGTGGCCCGCAGCGCCCGCCAGCACCCCCGGCATCCAGAGAAGGCCGCACGGCTACAGGGCCCTCCCGGGGTCAGGCTGCAGCCCAGCGTCAGCTGCCCCTCTTGCGCTCCTGCTTTCCTCACGACAGCTGAGGTGGTTCTGCTGCATCTCTGGGTGGCTCCACCTAGCGTCTACTAGGGGACTCTGGCGCATTGGTGGAGCCCCTCTGACCTTTGAGTTGGGGTGGGGTGTAAGGCGGGGCAGGACGCCTCCGACCCAGTGTCCCAGTGTCCCCTCACCCCAGACTGGAAGCTGAAGAGCTGCAACCAGGAGTCAGGTCAGAAACCTGTCCAGGTGTGTGTGTAGCGAAGGCCGGTGGGGCAGACGGGGTGCTGAAGGGACCAGGCAGGGCAGCCAGACCAGGCCAGGTGATGCTCAGGCCCTGTCATGCAGCAGGAGGTGACAAGTGAGGACGGGGGACAGCAGGCGGGTGTCATTCTGGAGCAATCTAGCCAGCCGAGGCCTTATTGAAAGGGCTCAGGGGGACAGAGGCTGGCCGCTGGCTGCAAGAAGCAGAGGCCTCTGGACACTGTCTGAGGAGCCAAGGGGTCGTGTGGCCTTGGCGTGTCCCGCCAAGGCCTGTTTCTAAGGGACGTGTGACCGGGAAGTGGTTCAGAAGGCTTCCTTGGAGAGCCAGGATTGTAACGACACAGTCCAGTACAAATGCAGGCAGGCGGGAACTCGGCCCCTGGGGACCAGCAAGGGTAGGGGGCGAGGTGAAGGGCAGGGGCCTGCCAGGCGGGAGGGGCAAGGCTGCCAGAACTCAGCGGAACGCACCAGGAGCTCTGAGGCGTAGGGAACATGAGTGTGTCCGATCCCTGAGACAGGTGAGCAGCCCATGCCCCTCTGAACATTTTGGAGGTGGGTGAGGGGCTGGTTCTAGGGGACCAGGCCTTATATGCAAGGACCCCTCCTGGACGGAGGACGTCAGTAGTGACCTGCTGGTTTGTGTGGGGGCTGTAGCATGGGGACTTGCAGGAGGTGCTGCTGGGTCCCTCCCCAGTCACGCCTACTGTGAGAGTCATCAAGTGACTCGAAGCCGTGTGCTGGGCGTGGGGGCACTGCGGGCTGTTCCCGCACCTCTTGGGTTAGCAGATGCTGAGCAAACAGTCTCGGGTATGCCAAGGTCCTGCCTTGGGGGCAAGCCATCCTGAGGAAAGCTGCCTAAGAGAGGCCTGGAAATCGCAGGATGAACCGGGTAACGAGGAAAGGGGGAGCAGTACTGCGTGGGGGCCCAGAGGTAGGAAAGACAGGTGCATTCCGGGCGCTTGGGGAAGTCCAGGGTGGCGGAGAGCAGCCAGGTGAGGCGGCGAGGTGGGCAGGGCTTTTTGCTGGGGTCACCGTCTGGATTGTGAAAGTGGTGGGAAGCCACAGGATTTGGAGCAGGGACGAAAGTGATCGTGTCTGCATGCCAGAAGTTGCCCTCGGGGACCATGTGGAGAAGGGCTTGCGGGCGAGAGCCATGAGGCCATCATGGGGCCTGGGCAGGCAAGTAAGGCCTGGAGTGGGAAGCAGTATGGGGTGGAAGGAAGCAAAGAGATCCTTCTGTTTGCTGGCGACTGGGGGAACTGGAGAGGGGGAACAGAGAGGCCTCAAGCAGGACTCCTTCATTTCTGACTTAAACTAGGGTGGGAGTGGGAGGATCATCTCCCAAGGCAGGGAACCCAGGAGGAAGGGCAGGTTGGAGGATGTCTGGTTAATGCAGAGAGGCAGCTACTCCTGGTCTCCGAAGCTCCTTCCAGTACCAAGGCCACCTACCCATTGAGGTAGGGCTGGGGCTGCTGGTGTGTACTCAGCACCGCAAGGAGGGACAAGTGTCGGGACAAGGAGGCTGGCCCAGGACCCCACAGAGCCTGTGTGAACGAAAGGCAGAGACTTGCTGATATGTTGTGCCTTCTCGTCTCTCAGTCTGTTTGCCGTGGGTGGAGGAGGTGTCGTAATGGAGGCAGAGAGAGGGGGGACGGTGTGCAGGGAAGTGCGTGCGTCTGTGTACATGGGGTCTCCACGTGTGCAGGCATGTGCGTCTGTGGGCACATTCGTATGTGGCTGTGCGCAGACGGCTGGTGATCCCACGGCCCCATCCTGCGGCCGGGGGCACTGGCCGGCCTCACCATCCCGGGCGGGCGTTGCCTCCACAGCTTTGAGCAGCTCTGCATCAACTTGGCCAACGAGCACCTGCAGCAGTTCTTTGTGCAGCACGTGTTCACCATGGAGCAGGAGGAGTACCGCTCGGAGAACATTGCCTGGGACTACATCCGCTACGCCGACAACCGGCCCACGCTGGACCTGCTGACCCTCAAGCCCTTGGGCGTCATCTCCCTGCTCGACGAGGAGAGCCGCTTCCCACAGGTGCACGTCGGGGCCGACGGGCGGCAGGCGAGACCCTGCTCATGGGTCTCCGCTTCGAGGCTGGGAAGCTCCGCTGGGTGGCCCTCTAATTTGCGGAGCTGCTGAAACCCCAGCCGGGAAGAAGCAGTAGAGCGCCAGCCTGACCAGACGCTCCTCTCCTTCAAGCCCGCCTCAGGCCTGCCTCCTGCAGGAAGTCTTCTCTGACTGCTGGGGCACCTGGACAGCTGTATAGAGGGTAGAATGGGATTGCTGAGGGTGGCAGACCCAGCCTCTCCTCCTAGGTTGGCCCTCACTCGCAGCGACAAGTCACTGACCCCTGGGCATTGGCTTCCTGTAGAGAGGCCCTCAGTCATTCTGAGCCCAGGTTGCTTTGCCCCATGAGGGTGCCTCTGAGTCCTGTGGGTTGGCCACCCAGCCGCGGCTGGACTCTGGGACCTCAGTTCATAGGGTGTCTGGGTTCTTCCAGGGGACAGATGCCACCCTGCTGCAAAAACTGAACAGAGTCCACACCAACAACAAGGCCTTCCTGCAGTCCAGGAACATCCATGACACCAGGTTTGGCATTGCTCACTTTGCCGGCCAGGTGTATTACCAGGCAGAAGGTGGGTGTAGCTCCTCTCATGCCCTTCCTAATCTGGATAAGCCTCCTGGGACCATGGAAAGGAGGCCAAGAGGCGTTTATTTTGCAGATCTTGCAGTGGGGCAGAGGGATGAGTAGTGTGGCTTCTACTGGAGGGAGAAAACGGAATGGACCAGGCTTGTTTTGCTTTAATTGTTAATACTAGCTCTATTGAGACGTAATTCACATACCACAGGACTCACCCATTATAAGTGTGCATCTTAGTGGTGTTTAGTATATTCACAGAGTGTATTCACGAACACCGCAATTTTAGAGCATTTTCATCGCCCCAAAAGAAACCTCCCATGAGCAGTCACTCCTCATTTCCCCTCAACCCTAGGCTGCAACTAATTTCTATCTCTGTGAATTTGCCTGTTCTTGACACATCATATAAGTGGAACAATACGACACGTGGTCTTTTGTGACTGATTTATTTCACTCCACATAGTGTTTTCAAGTTTCATTCATGCTGTACCATTCATGCTGTATCATTTCTTTGTATTGCAGAATAATTTTCCATTGTATAGATATACCATACTTTATCTCCTCATCAACTGGTGGACATTTGGGTTGTTTCCACTTTCTGGCTATTAAGGATAATGCTGCTCTGAACATCCTTATACAAGTTTCCGTGTGGGCATATGTTTTCATTTCTCCTGGGCATATACCTAGGATATTGTTGGATCATATAGTAATCCTACATTTAACCCTTTGAGTAACTACCAAACCATTTTCCAAAGTGGCTGCAACATTTTACATTCCCACCAGCAGTGTATGAGGGTTCCAGTTCCTCCACATCTTCCCCAACACATGTTGTCATATCGCTTTTTTGTTGTGCCATCCTAGTGGGCGCGAAGTGGCGTCTCAGTGTCGTTTCAGTTTGCATTTCCCTCATGGCTCAAGATGTTGAGCATCTCTCCATGTGCTTGTTGGCCACTGGATCTCGTCTTTGGAGGGATGTCTACTTAAGTGCTCTGCCCGGGTTTCACAGGGTTGTCTTCTCGTTGAGTTGTAAGAGTTCTTTCTATATTCTGGATACAAGTACCTAACACCTGATTTGTAAATATTTTTCCATTCTGTGGATTGTCTTTTTGCTTTCCTGGTGATGTCCTTTGAAGCACAAAAGACTGTCATTTTGAAGAAGTTGCCTTATTAATTTTTCTTTTGTTGTTTTTTTCATATCTAAGAGTCCACTGTCGAATCCAAGGTTATAAAGGTTTACCCCTATTTTTTCTTTTTCTTCTAAGAGTTTTTTAATGTTAGCTTTTACATTTAGGTCTTTGACTCATTTTGAGGTAATCTTTTAATATATTGAGGGACAGTCAGTAATGGTTTTGATTGGAGAAATAAAGGTCTGAGGTGGTCAACCTAAGAGTGTGCTTAGAAAAATGTGAAAAGAGACCAGTGTGCTGCTGTGGTCAGGAAAGTGGCAGGGGGTGGGGGAAGGGGCAGAGGGTCACTCTCTGTGGCTTGTGTGGAGAAATGAGGAGGTGCTCGGGTCTATTTAAGTGGAGAAGGAATCCAGGGATGATCTTTGTGGGCAAGGGCTGGTATTTCATAGAAGGGGTGATGTGCTGGGAGGTTACAGGGAGAAATGGGAATGTTCTGGTCTGAGTCACGCTCAGCTGCTCTCCCTCCATACCAGTAAATCAAGGGGCAGGGAACTGGTAGAAAGTTTATTTCTAAATTCGAATCCAGGGAGCAGATCTGGGTTTCTGGCCTTTTTAAAAAGTAGTTAAATTTTAATGCTCTCCCTTCAAGTTTTACAGTCCACTTTTAGAAGTTCAGGGTAGTTGGTTCATTGACCACGTGACTAGCAGAGCATTGTATAGAATTTAAGTTACAGCCTCGTTTTGTCGATAATGACATTTGTGGTCCATATTTCCCAGCACCGGTTACATCGGGCAGAGGTGTTAATCAAAAGGTCATAGAGTAAAGGTAGTTTGTAGGGCCTAAGACATCACACATTACTATGTGTTGTTACACGCAAAAGTGATACAAATCACAAGACTTATGATTCCCCTGAATAATACCATATTATTCAGACCTATGACTACTAAGAGGAGGGAGTCAATGGGGATTTACCTCTCTCAGGTAACTGGGCACCATCTTCAGGGAAGTCAAGAATTCTTTGAAGTTACTTGCTGGGGTGCAGGGGAGATAAGGGGACGCGCCCCTTTTGTTGACCCTCAGGAACGTGGGTGCATGCAGGCCCACGCGATCCCCGACCATACCCTTTTCTAGGGCTGTGGTAATGTGGACAGACGGTGGTAGGTCTCCGTATCAGGAAGGTGGGCTGGCACCTTCCTAATTCCTGCTAGATCCTAGCTCTGGGCTCTTCAGAAAGGGAGAGACCAGATCCAAAAGGACCCGCAGGTCCTGGGACAGATGGAAGACAGTGAGCCTGTGGCCCAGCCTCTCCTGGGAAATTCAAGGCTGAGTTTATTTTCTGAAGTGACATGAGACTTACATGTATGCCAAGATCGAGGTAGCTTCTTTCCACTTTCTGACTGCAACATTCTAGAAGAATTCACTCAGGCTAAGCCTTCTGGTTTTTACTTTGGGTCCCCACTCTGCTGCCAGCTTCAGCTCCACTGTGCCTATAGGGGGTTGAGTTCAGGATTGCTCAGCTCCTCCTCCCCACACCCAAGGAGCCCCCTGCCTGGGGAGGGGAGGGCTCTGCCTGAGTCTCAAGGTGCAGGTGTCACTGTGTCTGCGGCCCCCAGCATCGGCACCTGCTCCCCTCACAGGCCCCTGCAGACAGAGGTGGGCCAGGCTCCCGTCCCTCTCCCCTCCCTCAGCTCGGCCTCCCAGGCCCACACCAGGCCGTGCAGGTGAGCACAGAGCGTGACACTAGAAGGCGGAGGAACTTCGAGGGAGCAAAGTGGCGAGGAGGATCAGGGCTGTGCCCTTGGGAGTCAAGTCCGTCCTCAGAGGCCTCCGTGCCCTCGGAGTCTGTCCTCAGAGGCCTCCGTGCCCTTGGGAGTCTGTCCTCAGTTGCCCGGCCACATCTAGGCTGGCTTTGAGGAGCAGCGTCTTCTGTGCCTTCTGCGTGTGGTTCTGTTCCTACTGCAGGGACGGGCCGTTCTTACTCTGGCTGGTGGGGAGATGTGGGGATTCTCACCTCCTGGAGCCATGCTCAGTAACAAAATCGCAGACTAGAGGATCCAGCAACAGAGATTATTGTTGCCCAAGTCTGGAGGCTGGACGTGTGAGATCAAGGTGTCAGCAGGGTTGATACCTTCTGACTCTCCGTGGTGTGTAGATGGCCAGCTTGTGTCCTTACACGACCTTCTCTCTGTGTATATCTGTGTCCTCATTCCTCTTCTTAAATTTTTTTTAAACGAGACAGTTTCTGGCTCTGCCGCCCAGGCCAGGGTGTGGTGGTGCCATCATAGTGCCCAGCAGCCTCCAATTCCTGGGCTTAAGGCATCCTCCTACCTCCACCAAGTGCTGGGATTACAGGCGTGAGCCACCACACCCAGCCCTGATCGCCTCTTCTTATCATGACTCTAGTCATACTGGACTAGACCCACCTCATGATGTCATTTTACCTTCATCACCCCATTAGAGGTCCTTTCTCTGCACACAGTCACATTCTATTGTACAGGGGGTTAGAGATTCAGCATAGGAACTTGAAGGGACACAGTTCAGCTCGGAACACTGCCCTTCCTCCATTTCTGGAGGCTCAGTCTTCTGGCTAGAGGTGCCTTGGCCCTAGCAGGACCTCCCAAGGCTCTAGAGCAGCGGGCAGTGGAGGCTCAGATGAGGGGCGTTGGTGTGAGACTGGGGGGCTGGGGGTAGAGCTTTAGAGGGTAGAAGCCAATGGATTCTGGGGAGAGGTGGTGGGGCTGTGCCTGGTGGAGGGGCCGAGAGCATGGCTTCAGTGGGGTCGTTGTGAGCGTGGCGCCCCTAGACACCCCGTGTCCTCACCCCGTTGCCCTCTTCTTCCTTGGGGTGGGTGGTGATGGCTGCACTGGACCGCCAGATGGGCCCTGCTGTCCCCACAGGCTTCCTGGAGAAAAACCGGGACGTGCTGAGCACAGACATCCTCACACTGGTTCACTCCTCCAAAAACAAATTCCTGAGGGAGATATTCAACCTGGAGTCAGCAGAGACCAAGAGGGGCCACGGGACCATCCGCCAGGCAAAGACAGGGAGCCAGCTCTTCAAGGTGGGTTCCTGGTCGTGCTCCCAGGTCTCTTACCCCCGGAAGCCAAAGTCAGACAGATGTGCACAGGAAAGACTATTTTCCTCATCTCTGGGCCCCCAGCACACTCCTGGGGCCTACACACAGCAGGCACTGGGAAACTGATGGATGGATGCAGAGATGGATGCCCTGCCCTCTTGTGGGCCCTGGTTGCCTCTCTCACCTTGCTGGGGGTCAGCCGTGTCCCAGGTTGCTGCTCCCCAGACCCTGCTTATGCCCTGTGCTTCTGCCCACAGTCTGCAGACTCGGCCAAGCGACCCTCCACCTTGGCAGGCCAGTTCAAGCAGTCCCTGGACCAGCTGATGAAAATCCTGACCAGCTGCCAGCCCTACTTCATCCGCTGCATCAAACCCAACGAATACAAGAAGCCACTGGTAACAAGGGGAGGGCTAGGGGGGCAGGTAGGGAGGGGAGTGGGCGAGTCTGATGGCCTCCGGGTTGCACTTACTCCCTCTGCCAGAGGCTGGCCAGTGTTGAAGCTGTTATCTGCCCCCACCTTATAGACAGGGACACTGGGGTAAGGGGACCAGTCTAGGATATTTGCAGGCCAGTGACCTGCAGGGCTTTGGATCACTCAGACGGTGTTCTCTTAGCCCACCGTGCATCTTCTGCATGTGTTTGGCCAGGCTTTTCCTGGTTTTCTCTTCCGTGAAGTCAGACTCGCTCCTGCCTGCAGGGTTGCAGCAAAGGTTGGGGCTTGTTTGCAATATATCTCCCATGTGTAAACCACACTCAGTAAGTGGCAGCAACCAGTGCTAGGACTTTAGAGGCTGATACCACTCCTGGTCTCTGAGCCCCGCAGGGGTGCAGCCCTCAGAGAGCCAGCTTCACCTGATATGCATGGTGAAGGGTTTGGAGTCTACTGCCTACCCATCCAGGAGTTCCAGCTTCATGGGCTGGGGGAAGCACACCCAGAGGCTGAAAATACAGGAAGTCCCCAGACAGGAGACACATTCGGAAAGGATAGAAAATAGCTCAAAAACATAAAGGAATAAACATATTACATTAAATAAAGTGCCTTTTTAAAAAGAACAAAACGATATGAAAGTGGGTTTGGTCTGGGCATGCTGGTTCATGCCTATAGTCCCAGCAATTTAGAAAGTCGAGGCAGGGGCATCTCTTGAGCCCACGAGTTTGAGACCAGTCTCAGTAATATAATAAGACCCAGACTCTACAAAAACAAAATTTTTTTAGCATGGTAGCATGCATCTGTAGTCCTAGCTATATGGAAGACGGAGGCAGGGAGATCGTTTGGGCCCAGGAGGTTGAGGCCGCAGTGAGCTATAATCCTACCACTGCACTCCAGCCTCGGCAAGAGAGAAAGACCCTGTCTCTAACTAAAAAAACAAATGGGGTTTGTCCCATGAAATCTGGGCTGTATCTTCCTTGTAGGCACAACAGGTAGTTGTGAGGTGACTTCTCTTATTCCTCGACTGCTGGGAAATTGTGCTTCCAGAGATCCTTGGCCCGTGCCTACCCTGCCTACCTTGGGAGCTGCAGGACGGGCGGGCAGGCTGCTGATCTAGTGTCGGGGTGCCTCTGGCTGGGATGTCTCTCAGTGGTGGCAGCTGCCCTGCTCTAGGGTGTGTAGGGGAAGCCCAGGCCGTGGGGCCATGCAGGCTTGGGGTTTGCGCCCTGGGTCAGCCCCTTAAGACTCAGGTGCCACGTCTTTAATCGGAGCCAATCGCCCCCACCGTGTAGGGCTGTTGTCAAGATTAAGTGAGAAACTACGCCCACAGGAAATATTCAGTGAAGAGCAGCTAACCGCTTACCCAAGTCTCCCCATGGCCGATACCCCACAGGCAGTGAGCTCTGTGGCCCTCAGTTCTTGCAGCTGATGTAACAGTGGGCTTGCCTGATGAGCAGGTGTTTCCTCGAGTCTCCCAGAGACTCCTGGCTCATAGTTCTACGGGCCACTGGAGGCCAATCCATGGCGGAGCCTTGGGTTACCGTGGAAGGCTGGCACCTAGGGAAGGGCATCACGCCCAGTTCCTCTCTGCCAGCCTCACCGGCCTCCAGGCTGGGGACAGCTCAGCCCCCTCCGACCAAGTCCCGCTCCAGGTCTTGGGGTGTCCTATCTCCATCTCGGGGGGAGACTAAGTTGACTAGGGGATATTCTGCCTCTGAGCGGCAGACTTATTTCCTCACTCCTCCACGACGTGGGAGGCACCACGACGCTGCCAGGGCTCAGGGCAGTGCCCAGCCCAACCTGACGAAGGCAGGGTGTTTCTGAGCATTTTCAACAGGCCTGCGCAAATGCCGTTCTACCCACAGTACTGGCATACTTTGAGAGTGGCGGGAGTGCTGTGTTCTCAGGAGTGCCGTAGTTCTGTTACTGATTTTTGTCCCCTCAGGAGCAATGTGTGGACTTTTCAGCTGCTTCTGCTCCTCTCTTCAAAGTGCGGTTTTGACGAAATCACGTATTTGTTTAGCTCTTTTTCTCTCTGGGCCCCGGGGCTGCATTCACAACCCGATGGTGGGTGCAGGAAGGGTGGGGCATGGGATCAGCGCCCTTGTGTCGCCCACAGCTCTTCGATCGGGAGCTGTGCCTGCGGCAGCTGCGCTACTCAGGCATGATGGAGACCGTGCACATCCGCAAGTCGGGCTTCCCCATCCGCTACACATTCCCAGAGTTCTCGCAAAGGTTTCGCGTGCTGCTGCCCAGTGCTGTGCGCTCGCAGGTCAGCACGACCCTCCTCGTCATTCCTTGCCACCGCGGCCACCTGCCGCCCCAATACCAGGGCATCCGACTGTCCTCCAGGCCCAGGGCCCCAGCCTGGAGATGGCCCCGTCTCCCCTCCCTCCCTGCTCCGCCCGCCCTCCTCTCTTGCTCTCCCAGAGCTGAAAAGGGAGGGGCTCACCCTGGGATCTGGGTGGTGCTGGGGGCTGCAGCCGTTCCTTCCAGGACCTGTCTGCAGATCCCCCTAGACCAGGCTGCTGTTTTCCAGCATCCTGGGGGCAGAATGTCAGGGAGCTGTGGTGTGGCTGGTGAGCTACGTGGGGCAGGATGTCCTCCCTGTCCTGCCTCAACCCTCAGCCATCGTGAAGATGGACCTGTCCTGGGACCCAGCGTCCCACAGTGCATTGAGGCCTGGGCCTGGCAAAGCCCGTAACCTTGGGAGCCTGGGCCCTGAGTGCCCCCCTGCCCCGCCCCTTGATCCGAGGTCCCTGTTGTCCCTGTGCCCAAGGGAAGGGCAGCCCCTGACAGGCGAGCCTGTGGGAGGAGGAGGAGGAGGAGGAAGACGTGGGCACTCAGCAAGCCTCCCTCGGGGGTCTCTCCCCACCTCCTTCTGAGCCGCCCTGCTTTCCTTGGCAGCTGCGAGACAAGTTCCGCCAGATGACCCTAGACATTGCCGACAGGTGGCTGGAGACAGACAAAGACTGGAAAGTAGGAAGGACCAAAATTTTTCTGAAGGTGAGATGCTGAGGACCAGCTGGCCTCAGATTCCTGGAGTGTGTGGGGCTGATGAACCCTGGCACCGGGCCAGCCGGCCACTGGGCGGCATCAGCTTACACACCCTGAGCCAGCACCCCTGGCGCCTGCTCCAAGCATGAAGGCCCCCGCCCTCAGGGCAGTCCCAGGTGTAGAAAGTCACTCTAGGAGGCAGTTGAGGCAGGTTGGGGCCAGGGGGAGCAGAGGGGAGGGCCGGCCCAGCCTGCAGGAGTCCGGGAGGCTTCTCTGAGAGGGTGTGTCTAGGGCAGGGCCTGAGGATAAGGGAAGGCACCTCCAAGCCATGGCACAAAAGCACCAGGAAGTTCAGGGTGGGCTCCTAGAATCTGGAGACCAGGCCTCCGTTGCGCCAGGGGCCACAGCCTGCAGCAAGGTTCTTGGTCCTACCAGGCAGGAGCTCATCCTCTCCTGAGCTGGGAGAGTTGGTGCTTCAGTACAGGATGCAGTGTATTGACTCCCCGGGAAGTGACTCAGCCTTGGGAGGCTTGGGTGAGCATTGCCACCACCTGCCTCCCCCGCAGCATGCAGAGAGCCTGGGGTCATGCAGAGGCAGCCTCGTGGCCCTCCGTGATTGCCAGGGGGGTCAGCAAGCCACCAGGGAGAGACCCTCCCTGACCCCTTGGCCTCAGAAGGGTGGGGTGGGACAGTACAGTGAGAAGGAGGAGGACGGAGAGATCAGCGCCTGGAGGACCCCCTGCCAGCTCCCCAAGCCTGAAGCCCCTGCCCCATCCCTGCTGCCCTACCCTCTTTCTCCATGGTGCTTGCTTACCCACCCTCATCTGTCCCCAGAGGGACCTCCCGGCCCTGGTCCTCCAGTCGGTCTGTTTGGCCATCTGTCCTTGTATTAGTCCTGGCTGTGCTGGGGCTTGGGGTCTCAGACGGGAAGAAAGACGTAGAGGGGCTTCTGGCTTGGTTGGACATGTGAGGCCAGCAGAGAGAACACCCCAGGGTACTGCCCAGCAGGAAGGGACAGGCAGCGAGGGCCCCAGAGGTGGAGAGGTGAGGTCAGTGTGGGCAGTTGGCTGAAGAAGGGGACAGGAGAGTGACCGCCCCTCCATGCCTCCCCTCCTGGCTGCTCCTTGAGGCCAAGGCTGGTGTCTGCTCCATCTCTGTGTCCCAGTGCCCACCAAGCACACGAAGAAGTTCAATGCTTGTATGATTTAAGACTGGTGGGGCAGGAAGGGCCCGTGAGCACTGGTCTTTCCTCACCAGAGGGTCATGCTGACCTGGGACTGAGAAGGCTGGCACAGCGATGGGGGACACACAGCAGGCTGGGGAGAGTGACACGCAGGGATGAATAGGCTCATGCATCTCTTGCAGCGATCCTACTCATAGGCGGAGGGAAACATTTTTGTATTGAAACGAGCATGGGTTTCCTTCACAGTTGAGTGCAAATGTCGCATTAGTTTTAGAAAATAAAGCAACTTCTGGGAAATTTTGTGCCTCTTGGGTTCTTCAGAGCAGAAGCGAAGGTTGCGAGATTGAATTAGCAAGAGAAACGAGCTAAAGTGGGAAGTTCTGGTGTGGGGTCGGGTGCTGTGGTTGCAGCTCCTGTCTCTGAGCCAAACAGGTCAATGGGAGGGTCCCTTCCCCTGCCTTCCCTCCTGGGGGCAGTCTGAGGGACACTGCCATCCTGAGATGGAGCCCTGCTCCCGGCAGGGGAGGGATGAGGGCGGGCAGCTCCCTGAGGGCATCTCTCCCGTTCCCAGGACCATCAGGACACCCTGCTGGAGATACAGAGGAGCCAGGCCCTGGACCGAGCCGCCATCAGCATCCAGAGAGTCCTGCGGGGCTACAGACACAGGTGCCAACTCTGCCCTAGCGCTCCCTTGGGCCAGTGTCCCTGAGCAGGCCTGTAGCCCGGAGAGCTTGTTCCTGCTGGGCACTCCATGGGGTAGTGAGGTCTCTCAAGACCTTCCGACCAGAGACACTGCAGCCTCTGTTGGCCAGAGCGCTCTAGTATGTTAATTGGAATGTTTGGAAAAAACAAAAACCGCTCCGTAAGCAAGAGACAGGAGCCAAGCAAAGCGTGGTCTCTGCTCCCAAAATTCTGATGTTCTACTTCCATTGTCTCAGAGCATATGGGTTTGGGTAAGGAGGCAGTTAGGCTTTGGAGGGCAAAAACATTCCCTGGCTTTGCCTCAGTTTGTTGGTCAGTAAGAAAGTAGTACCAGCCGAATTTCAAGCCAGGTTCAGCACACCAGTAATGCTGCCACCCCGCCCCGCCCCCGCCCCCGCCCCCCCACATCTGGAGGGCTTTGAAGACCCGCTGTGCCTTCCCTGAGCTAGCCCAGTGGCTCATCACCAGCCACAGGAAGGGCTGGAAACCCAGGCATGAGGGGATGGGAGAAGGTGGCCACCCCCAAAAATGGAGAGTGTGGGCGCAGAGAGCAGGGCAGGAGGCAGGGCCTTTGGCCCATGAGCTGGAGAGGCGGCTCTGCGGCTGGGAGGCCAGAGGCCCGCTCAGAGGTGCAGATCCTGGCGCTTCTGAGCTCAGGACCACAGGCAGCCTCTGGCCAAGTACTTCCAGCCCAGTCAGAAGCAAGGTAGTCTGGCCACCTGGACTCTCAGACATTTTTAATTAAACTTTTGAAATCACTTTAAATTCACGGGCAGTTGTGAGCAATAGTGGAGAGATGCCCCCATGTTCTTCACCCGGTTCCCCCAGTGATATCATCTCACAAAATGATAGCAGAGCAGCCCAGACGGGATACTGACGTGGATGCGGTTAAGACACAGGACGTTCCTGCCTCCCCAGGATCCTCTTGCTGCCCTCCCAGAGCTACACCCACCTGCCTTCTGCCCCGGCCGCTTCTTGGCCCCTGCCTACCGCTAACCTGCTTATTTCTGTAGTTTTGCTATTTCAGAAACAGTTTCTAAATGAAATTACAAAGCATGCAGCTTATGGGATGGACTTTTTCCCCCCTCAGCATATTTCTCTGGAGGGTCATCCAGGTCGCCGCTCACATCGATATTTTGTTCCTTGTTACTGCTGACCAGTAATCTGCAGGATGGATATACTGCAGATGTTTGACCATTCACCATCGAAGGACATCAGGGCTGTTCTTGGTTTTTGGCTTTTACAAATAAAGCTGTGAACATTTGTGAGGTTTTTAAGGGAACGTAAGTTGCCATTTCTCTGGGACAAATGCCTAGGAGAGCAACTGCGTCATGTGGTAGCTACGTGTTTTGCTTTTTGAGAAACTGCCAAATGGTTTTAAAGAGTGGCTGTACCATTTTACAGCAGTGCATCACTTACTCAATTTCTCTGCATCCTTGCTGACATATAATGTTGTCACTGTTTTTTATTTTCACAATGCTGATAGGTGTGCAATGAAATCTCACTGTTGTTATAATTTACATTTCCTGATGGTGAATATATTTTCCTGTGCTTATTTACCATAAAACTGTTTCTGCTTAGTGAACTGTCTGTGCATGTTGCTTGCCCATTTTCTCGTTGGATCCTTTGTTGAGTTTTGAGATTTCTTTATAGGTTCTAGACTCCATTTCTTTAATGGCTATGTGGTTTGAGAGTATTTTTCTCCCAGTCTGTAGTTTGTCTTTTCACCTTCTTAAGAGGGTCTTTCCTGAGCAAAAGCTTTTAATTTTGATAAAATCTAATGGTCAAATTTCCTTTTCATAGATCATGCTTTTGATAATAATTATGTAAGTTTTCTTCTTTAGACTTTTATTAGGGTGGTGGTTTATATTAACTGGTTTTTAATATTGAATTAGTTTTGCATCCTTGGAATAAATGTCACTTGGTCACAGTGTAAATTCATTTTTATGTTTCGGAATACCATTTGCTAATGTTTTGATAAGGATTTTTGCATCTGTATTCACGAAGTCTGAAGTTTTCTTCTTTTGTATTGTCTTGTCTGGTATTGGTATCAGAGTAACACTAGCTTCAAAAAATCAATTGGGAAATGTTTCTTCCTCTTCTATTTTCTGGGAGAGATTGTGTGGAACTGTTGTGAAGTCTTCTTTAAATGTTTGGTAGAGATCTTCAGTAAAAATATTGGGCGGGGAGATTAATTTATGGGGAGTTTTTAATTATAAATTCAATGTCCTTAATAGTTCTAGGATGATTCATATGATCTATTTCATATTGAGTGAGTTATGGTAGTTTGTGTTTTGTGAGGAATTGGTCCATGTTATCAAAGTTGTCAGTTTTAAGTGTGTAAAGCTGTTCATAGTGTTCCCTTTTTATCCTTTTGATATTTGCAGAGTCTGTAATGATATCCTGTTTCATTCTTGATATTGGCAATTATTGTCTTCTCTCTCTCTCTCTCTCTGTCTCTGTCTGTGTTGCTAAAGGTTTGTCAATTTTATTGACCTTTTCAAAGATACAGCTTTTGATTTCATTGCTTTTTCTCTAATTTCTTGCTTGTTTTTAATCTAATTGATTTCTGCTTTTTTCATTATTTCCATTCTTCTTTCAGCTTAGATGTATTTTACTTTTTTTTTTTTTCAGGATACTTGAGGTGGGAGATTAAATTATTAACTCAAGGCTTTTCCTCGTTTCTAATGTAAAGTGATATGCATCTCCTTCTCAGTGTTGCTTTAGCTATGTTTCACAAATTTTTATTTTCATTTAGTTCATCTGGTTTCATTCATTTTCATTTGGAAATTTTTTTTTTTTTTTTTTTTTGCTGAGGATTGTTTTGGCTATTCTTGGTCGTTTATGTTTCCATATTAATTCGTATATTGTTTTTTCTAGGTCTGAGAAGAATATTGCTGGTAATTTGATGGGTATTGCATTAAATCTGTAGATTGCCTGAGGTAAAATGGACATCTTAACAATGTTGAGCCTTCCAATCCATGAGCATGGAATATTTTTTCACTTGTTTGTGTCATCTTTGATTTCTTTGAGCAGTGTTTTGTAGTTTTCATTGTAAAGGTCTTTTACGTCCCTGGTGAGGAAGATGCCAAGGTATTTCATTTTTTTTGTGGCTATTGTAAATGGAATTGTGCCTTTTATTTGGTTTTCTGTTTGTTTATTATTGTTGTATAGAAATGCGATTGTCTTTTGTACATTTATTTTATGCCCTGAGACTGCCAAATTTTAATTGAGATTTTCTCTGTAACCCAAGAATTATTTAGAAGTATGTTGTTTAGGTTTTCAGTGTTTGAAGAGTTTCCTGTTATCATTCTGTTATTAATTTATAGTTTGATTCCACTCTGGTCAGAGCTATACTCTGTATGAGTTCAATTCTATTAAATATGTTGAGATTTCCTTTATGACCCAGGATATGTTCTACCTGGCTGTATGTTCTTAGGACACTTGAAAAAAAAACACACACATATGTTTTGCTGTTTTGGATCTTGTTGGTTGCTAGTGATTTTGAAGTCTATATCCTTGTTGATTTTCTAATTGTTTTATCGATTGTTGAGAGAGCAGTGTTGGTCTCCAACTGTAATTGCGGATTTGCCTTTTTCATTTTAGTATGTTCATTTTTGCTTTATATATTTTTACAGCTGTGTTGTTTGAGGCATTGCAGTTTAGGATTGCTTTATCTTCTTGGTGGATTTACTTTTTATCATCATGCAGTATCCTTGTCTGTCTCTGGTTATTTTCTTTGCTCTGAAAGCTACTTTATTTGATATTAATGTAAACACTTCTGTTTTATTAAGGTTGCTAGTTGAATGACATATTTTTCATCCTTTTGCTTCCAGCCTACCTATTTTACTATATTTTAAGTGAGTTTCTCATAGACAGTATGTAATTGGGTCATGTTTTTCAATCCATTCTGCCAATTTGTGTCTTTTAATTGGTATATAGTAAGTCTTCACTTAATGTCATTGATAGGTTCTTGGAAACTGTGACTTTAAGTGAAACAATGTATAGCCAGTCCTCAAAAAACATAATTTTATTATAATGTTGATGAAAAAAATTGGTTTGTTATACATTGTTTCACTAAAAGTCATAGTTTCCAAGAATTTATTGATGACATCAAGTATTACTGTATTTAAACTTTTTAGATATAATACAATTATTTATACGTTAGAGCTTGAGTCTACCATTTCATCTTTTGTTTATATTTGTTTCTCTTTTTTTCCTACATTCTTCTGGGTTACTTAAACATCTTTTTAGAATTCCATTTTGATTTATCTATAGAGGGTACATTATTTTATAGCTTCTTGGTATCATATCTTTTTCAAACACTGTATTTTATTTGTTTAATTGACACATAATATTTGTACATATTTATGAGGTATATAGTGATTGCTGATATCTCCGTCATCTCAGTGTTGCCATCTGTTGATTGTCTTTTCTCATTCAAGTTGCTATTTTCCTGGTTCTTAGTATAAGTGATTTCAGGTAGATACGTGAACATTTTAGGGTATTATGTTATGTGAACATAACATAATGTTTGTTTAAACATTCTGCATTAGCTGGCTTCCTCTGATACCACTCTGTAAGGGAGGTGGGGATACCACCTGCTTACTGTCAAATGGAGGTAAAAGTCTAGCTTCTCCACATGGCCTCCGTCGATGCTCAAAACAGGTAGGGGTTCGTTGTTACTGCTGGGAGGGGCTGGAGTTCTGACTTCTCACTAGGCCTACACTGATGCCACCCTGGCTGGAAGGGCTCAGAGTGCCTTGTGGCTGGTCCCTACATGGTCTCCATGGACACCATGGGGGAATGGGTGGCCTTTGTTTTGCTAGGAGATGATGAAAGGCCTGGCTCTTCACAGGTCTTCCCTGATACCACGCCAGCGTGGAGGGGAGGAGCACCTCACTACTGTCTGTGGGTGTGGAAGTCCAGGATTTTCCGATGTCTCCACTGACACTGGGTGGGATAGACCCATTATTGCCTCTCAGGGATGGAAGTCCTGGCTTCCTACGCAGCATTCCTGACATGGCCTTGGCAGGGGCTGCACCCTGTTACAGCCCGGCAGGGTTGGCAGTCTAGGCTCCCCGCTTTGCATTCTTTGGTGTAGGTGAGGGTGGGGCTACAGTTGTATATGTGGAGTTTTGCTGGAGCGGAGTGATTACTATCTCAAAAGCTTTCTGTCTTGCTAGACTGCCCCTTTCCTAGTCCTTTGGGTAAGGAGAGAAGGCTTGTCTTGGAGCTGTTTTGATCCGTTCCCTTGGTATTGTCAGATTGCTGACTTCTTCAGCTCCTAATCTGTGGTACATGAGGCAAAAGGTAAAAAAGTAAGCCCAAAGAAGTTACTTTGTGTTATTTCTTGGGTCCTAACATCCCTAGTCAGTCTGCTTTCTTCTCTTCAGAGTTTTTAATGTTTCCTTTGTATATGATGCTCAGGGATTTTATTTCTACTTAGCAGGAGGAATAGGGAAAATTATGTCTACTCCAACTCCTGAGAAGAGATCACCGTTCATATTTAGCCGTGTTCTTGCTATTTTAGCCAATACAATTAGACAAGAAGATTAAAGAAAACACAGAAATCGCAGTGTCTCAGTCTCAACAATTTTAACATTTTGGGCTAGATAACTTTTTGTTGTGGATACAGTCCAGCACATTGTGGGATGCTGGGCAGAACATCTGGCCTCTGCTCACGGGATGCAGTAGCGTCCCCATTCCCCTCACCATCCCAACAACCGCAATGTCCCTAGACTTTGTCAAATGTGCACTGGAGGGCAATTACGTCCAGCTAAGAACCACTGCTGTAGATATTGGAAACGAGGTGAATTATCTTTATTTTTGGTGAATCAAATTTTACTTTGTGTATTAGAATCCTGGGGGGAGGTGAAATGTGTGTTTATATGTGTGTGTTTGTGCACATGTGCACTCTAGACCCATCACTCTAGACCCATCAGCAAAAGTTTTGGATTAGACTGAGGAGCCAGGTATCAACAAATATTGAAGTTCTCCAGATGATTTTAGTATGGTTGATATCACCTGTTCTCAACCTAAGAAAATCCCCTGAAAAAGTATTAGAAATGATAAGAAAATTCAGTTAAGTGTGAGATTAAAAATACAGCCATACCTCAGATATATTGCAGATTTGTTTTCAGATTAGCACAATAAAGCAAGTCACCTGAATTTTGGGGGTTCTCAGTTTACATAAAAGTCACGTGCCAGTAGTTCATGTCGCTAATTCCAGCTCTTTGGGAGGCCGAGGTGGGAGGATTGCTTGAGCCCAGGAGTTCGACAGCAGCATAGGCAACACAGGGAGACCTCATCTCTACAAATAATAAAATAATTAGCCAGGCGTGGCAGCACACACCTGTAGTCCCAGCTACTTGGGAGATTGAGGTGGGAGAATCACTTGAGCCCAAGAGATCGAGGCTGCAGTGACCCATGATTGTGCCACTGTATTCCAGTCTGGGCAACAGAGTGAGAACCTGAAAAAGAAAAAAGAAGAGTTACATTTACATTAAATGTAGTCTATTAAGCGTGCAATAGTATGTTTAAAGAACAATGCGCATACCTTAGTGTATTGATCAAAAAGGTAAATATGGTCTGAGCCTTCAGTGAGTCATTATCTTTTCTGTCGGTGGAGGGTCCTGCCTCAGTGCTGATGGCTGCTGACTGATCAGGGAGTGGTTGCCGAAGCTTTGGGTAGCTGTGACTGACTCTTAAAATAAGACAGGGATGAAGTTTGCTGTGTTGGTTGACTCTTCCTTTCACAGAAGATTTCTCTACAGCATGTGACGTCTGACAGCGTTTTACCCACAGCAGAGCCTCTTTAAAATCAGAGCAAATCCTCTCAAGCTGCCAATGCTTTATCTGCTAAGTCTGTGTAATGCACATCTTAAGTTCTTTGTTGTCATTTCAACAACGTTTATATCATCTTTGCCAGGAGTAGATTCCATTTCAAGAAACCGCTTTCTTTGCTCGTCCATAAGAAGCAGCTCCTCGTCTGCTCAAGTTTTATCATGAGATGGCAGCAACTCAGTTACATCTTTGGGCTTCACTTCTGACCTAGTTCTCTTGCAATTTTCACCACATCTGAAGTTACTGCCACCACTGAAGTCTTGAACCCCATAAAGTCATCTATGAGGGTTGGAATCAGCTTCTTCCAAACTCCTATTAATGTTGATATTTTGACCTGCTCCCATCACAGATGTTCCTCATGGCATCTAGAATGAAGAATCCTTTCCAGGAGGTTTCAATGTACTTTGCCCAGATCCATAAGAGGAACCACAATCTGTGACAGCAATAGTCTTATAAAATGTATTTCTCTAAGACTTGAAAGTCAGAATTACTCCTTGATACATGGACTACAGAATGAATATTGTCTTAGAAGCATTCAAACGTTAATCTCCTTGTAAATTTCCATCAGAACTCTTAGGTGACTAAGTGCATTGTCAATGAGCAGTAATATTTTGAAAGGATCCCTTTTTTCTCTTTAAAAAATTATTTTTATTAAAATTTTTTTTTATTTTAAAGATGTGGGGTACAATTCAGGGTCAAGGACACAAATGTTCATTATGTAGGTACCCTAGTTGATGAGGTGTGCCTCCCCTCCCCCAGCAGATTCCCACTACTGCCAACCCTGCATCCCTCCCCCTCCTCGGAAGTTTCCCACTACTGCCAGCTCTTTTCTTATAGTAGTATGGTAATTGTTCAAGGTCTGCGTATGAGTGAGAACATGTGATACTCAGTTCTTTGTTTCTTGATAGATCACTCAGTATTATAGACTCTAAGTGCGTTCAGGTTGCTGTGAAGTTCATGATTTTGTCCTTCTTTATGGCTGCGTAATATTCCATCATGTATATGTACCACTTTCTTTTATCCAGTCCTCTTTCAATGGGCAGCGTGGTTAGTTCTATACCTGTACAGTGTGTGCAGGTATCTTTTTCATAGAGTGATTTGAGTTTCTCAACATATATTCCCAGAAGGGGGATTGCAGGGTCATATGGAAGGTCAATTTTTAGATCTTTTAGAAACCGCTGCACTGTTTTCCACAGAGGCTGTACTAGCTTACACTCCTACTAACCGTGTAGAAATGTTCCCTTTTCCCCACATCCTCTCCAGCATCTGTTGTTTTTTGAGTTGTTGATAATGGTCATCCTGACTGGAGTTAGGTGGTATCTCAGTGTGATTTTAATTTGAATTTCTTTGATGACTCATGAGGCTGAGCATTTTTTCATGTATCTGTTGGCTGCTCATATGTCTTCTTTTGAGAGGAATCTATTCATATCTTTTGCCCCCTTTGTAACGAGACTTTTTTTTTTTTTCCAGCATTTTTGAGTTCTTTGTAGATCCTTGATATTAGGGGTTTGTCAGACATACAGTTGGCAAATATTTTTTCCCACTCTGTGGGGTGTCTCCCTACTCTCTTGATGGTCCCTTTGGCTTTGCAGAAACGTGTCAGTTTGATGAGGTCCCACTTGTCTATCATATCTCTTATGGTCTGGGCACTTGGGGTTTTGATCAGGAATTGGCTGCCAGTTCCAATTTCCAAAAGGGTGTCTCCTGCATTTTCTAAGG
>CAUYQG010265216.1:0-38591 GCA_963574415.1 Tarsius wallacei
CCTTGGGAGGCTGAGGTGAGTGGATTGCCTGAGCCCGCGGGTTCGAGACCCGCCTGGGCAACTTGGCGAGACCGCATCTCTACAATAAATCAAAAAAATCAGCCGGGCGTGGTAGCGCGCGCCTGTAATTCCGGCTACTCGGAAGGCTGAGGCGGAAGAATCGCCGGAGCCCAGCAGGTCGAGGCTGCGGTGGCCGGGAGCGGCCACTGCACTCCAGTCTGGGCGATCGAGTGGGACTCCAGCTCAAAAAAAAAAAAAAAATACTCTATCTTCCCCTCTTTCATTGGAAAGAAATCACTATGTGCAGCCCACAACTAAGAAGTGGGGAGTTATATTAGTCCTCCTTAGGGCAGGGTAACATAAGTCATTTGGAATTCATCTGCACAGGAGATTTGTCTCTTCTCTCCAATTTGGCATTGTATTCATTTGTATGAGTATAAATTCATGGATACTTATTTTACACTTTCAGCTATAATCTAATGCTGCTGTGTGTAACTTGTTGCTCAAATTGTTCTGGTTTTGGCCATTAGGAGCTTTATCATCTGTCTTCTGGGCTTCTTTGTCATACCCTCATTTCCAGAGATACTTAGATCAGCACCTTTTCCCTTTATGCCCTTCAGTGAGATTGTTTTGTACATTTGTCAAACAGCTTTTATTGGCACCATCTGCATTCCTTCCTGGAATCCCCCACTATCCTAAAAGATACTTTTGAATGTATTTTAGTTGTATGGGGACTAAAAAATACATAATGGCTTGTATTCATTTTTGCATTATCATACAGAATAAATTTGCTGGCTTAAAATATCCTGAGCCTCATTTACTCTTCTCTCCCTCTTTTTCCTAAACTCCTGACAACCAATGATGATTTTGCTGTCTCTAGCATTTTGACTTTTCCAGAATATTATATGTATCACATATTTGGAATCATGCAATATGTAGCCTTTTTGTAATAGATTTTTTCACTTTGCAATATGCATTTAAGTTTTCTCTGTGTCTCTTCTTGGCTGGAGTACTCATTTCTTTTTATTGCTGAATAATATTCCATTCTACATAAATAACACACTTTATTATTAACCAATTGAAAGCCATGAATAAAGCTATTATAAACACTTACATTCAGGTTTTTGTGTAAACATAGGTTTCCAAACTAATTGGGAAAATACCTGCAGATAAAATTGCTAAATTGTATGTTAACACTATGTTTAGCCATTTAATAGACTGGCAAACTGTCTTCCAATGTGGCTGTAACATTTTGCATTCTCTCCAGCAATGAATAGAGTTCCTTTTGCTCTGTACCCTCAACCAACATTTAGTATTGTCAGTTTTTTTGCATTTTAGTTATTCAAGTAGGTGTTTAGTGGCATTCTCTTGTTGTTTTAACTTGAAATGTACGCCATGTTTTTATATATTTACTTTTACATATGTTATAAACTCCACAATACCTTTTTAAATTTTTGATTTAGCAGTTCACTAACTTTTAAAGAAAACATATATTTACATTATATATATAAATATATTTTACATATAAATATATATTATACATTTTAAAGTTATGTATATACGTATACCCTAGTAGTTATCCCTTTTTTATTTTGGAGTTGTGGGGTGCATGTGAGGATTTTATCATGTTCCTGAAAAGATCATGATTTTGTTCTTCCTTATGGCTGTGTAGTGTTCCATCATGTATATGTGCCACGTGTTCTCTATTCAGTCCACTTTCTATGGGCATCTGGGTTTGTTTTGTTATTGTAAATAGTGCTGCAATAAACATAAATGTATAGGTGTATTTTTTGTAGAGAGAGTTATGTTCCTCTGGATATATTTCCAGAAGAGGTATGCTGGGTCATATGGTAGTTAAATTTTTAGTTCTTTGAGAAACTGCCACATGGTTTTCCACAAAGGCTGAATTAGCTTACATTCCCACCAACAGTGCAGAGGCATTCCTTTTCTCCACAGCCTCACCAACACCTGTGGTTTCTTGACTTCTTAATGATAGTCATCCTGACTGGTCTGATGGGGAATCTCATTGTAGTTGATTTGCATTTTTGTGAAAATTAGCAAATCTTAGTATTTAACATATGTTTGCTGGTTACCTTTGAGAAGTGTCTGTTCAGGTGCTTTGCCCATTTTTTAATGGGGTTATTTGGAATTTTTTCCTGCCAATTTGTTTGAGTTCCTTGTAGATCCTGGATATAAGGCCTTTGTTGAATGTGTAACTTTCAAGCATTTTTTACAATTCTTGGTTTGTCTTTTGACTCTCTTGATAGTTTCTTTTCCAGTGCAAAAACGTTTTATCTTGATAAAGTCCCATCTGTCAATTTTAGATTTTACTGCATTCGTTTTTGAGGACTTGGCCATAAATTCATTTGACAAGATCCATGTCCAGGAGGGTGTTCCCTAAGTGTGCTTCTAAAATTCTTATAATTTGAGGTTTCACATTTAAGACTTGGATCCATTTTGAGAAATTTGTGTGTGGTGATAAGTAGGGGTCCAGTTTCATTCTTCTGCATGTGATTAGCCAGTTTTCCCACACCATTTGCTAAATATGATTTCCTTTCCCTAATGTTTGTTTTTGTCAGCTTTGTTGAAGATGAATTGGTAGAAGATCTGTGGTTTTATTTCTTGATTCTCTGTCCTATTTCATTGGCCTATGCATCTATCTTTTACCAGTACTATGCTGTTTTGGTTATTGTAGCCTTATAATAGAGTTTGAAGTCTGGGAATGTGAAGCCTCCAGCTTTGTCCTTTTTGCTGATGATTGCTTCAGCTATTCAGGCTCTTTTTTGTGTCCTTCTGAATTTCTTCTGTATTGTTTTTTCTAGATCTATAAAAAATGATGCTGATACTTTGATAGTGATTGCATTGAATCTATAGATTTCCTTGGATAGAATTGGACGTCTTAATTATACTGATTCTTCTGATCTATGAGCATGTGATGACCTTCCATTTGTTTGTGTCGTCAGTGTTGTGTGGTTCTCAATGTAAAAATCTTTCACCTCTTTGGTTAGATGAATACCGAGGTGTTTTATTTTATTTTATTTTTGTGACTATTGTGAATGAGATTGTGTTTTTTATTTGGTTCTTGGCCTGTTTATTGTTGGTGTACAAAAATGCAACTGCTTTTTGTGCATTGATTTTGTATTCCAAGAATTTATCAAAGTTGTTTATTAGTGCAAGGAGGCTTTTGAAAGATTCTCTAGGATTTTCTAGGTATAGAAAAATATCTGCAAAGAGAAATAATTTAATCCCTCTTTTCCCATCTGGATATCTCTAATTTCTTTCTCTTGCCTGATTGCTCTGACTAGGACTTCCAGTACCATGTTAAATAGAAGGGGGATGAGAGTGGGCAGTCTTATCTCTTTCCAGTTTTTAGGGGGAATGCTACCAGCTTCTGTCCATTAAATATGATGTTAGCATCAGATTTGTCATAGATGGCTCTTAGATTTTGAGGAATCTTCCTTTGATGCCTGTTTGAGGGTTTTATCAAAATGCATGTTGGATCTTATCAGATACGTTTTCTGCATCTATTGAGATATTGTGTGGCTCTGGGTTTAACACCTGTTTTTGTGATAGATTACATTTCTTGATTTGAACAGGTTGAGCCAAACTTGCATCTTAGGAATGAAGTTCACCTGGTCATGGTGGATGATCCTTAAAATCTGAGGTTGCATGCAATATGTTAGAATCTTGTTGAGATTTTTTTTGCATCTATGTTTATCACTGAAATTGGCCCAGAGTTTACTTTCCTTGTTGAGTCTTTGCCATTTTGGGGTATCAGGGTGATATTGGCCTCATAGAATTAGCTACGGAGAATTTCTTCCTTTTTGATTGCTTGGAGTAGTTTCAGTAGGATCGGTATCAGCTTTTTTGTATATCTTGTAGAACTCAACTGAGAAACCATCTGGCCCAGGGATTTTATTGGCAGGGAGGTTTCTTATTACTGAGTTGATTTCTCGATTTCTTGGATGATTTCTTATTTGTCTGTTTAGGGTTAGAATTTCTTTCCATTTCAGTCTTGGGATGTTATATGATGCCAGGAATTCCTCCATTTTCTCTAGATTTTCTAGTTTACTAGCATACAGATGGTCATAGTAATCTCTGATCATCTTTAGTATTACCTCAGGGCTGGTTGTAACATCATCTTTTTCATTTCAAATCAAATTTATTTGAATTTTATCTCTCTTGTTTTTGTTAAGCTGGCCAAGGTCTGTCAATCTTATTTTATCCTTTCAAAGATCCAGGTTTTCATCTAGGTGGTTTTTTTGTTTTGGGGGTTTTTAATTTTTAATTTTTTTTGTCTCTATTTAGCTGTGATTTGTGTGAAAAACAGTAGAGATTTGTTGTTTCTCCCTCAGTCCTCTGGTGAGTGGGGCCACCACCACCACTTTGCTGTGCAGAAGAACCCCGCCTCTTAGTTCCTGCCCTGCTCTGTGGGTGGGGCTATGGCAGCAATGGTGGCCCCACTAAAAATAAGCTGCATTTGCAGCTATGACCAGAGGCTGCAATGGTTGCTGGAACCAGGGAAACATCCCAGATATGTCACCCCTGCTGGGTGCTGGACAGGAGGGAGGGTAGCATGCCCACATGGTAGAGACCACCCCACAGGATGTTTCTCTCTGAGTATTTACATGGGGGTGTCCGTGGCTAGGGCAGGAGCTTCCCTGGAACTGGGGTTCTCCAAGCTCCACGTGACTGCTTGCTGGTGACTGTCTCTATTTATGGCAGTACTTTGCATATTCTGGTCGTGGGTGGGGAGCTTGGGCTGTCTCTCCCTCGGCTTAGACTGCAGAAACTTGTGTGTAGAGAAGAAAACCTGTCATTTTCACTCGCCCCTTCAGTCTCAAAAGATGATCTCCCCATTTCCTGTCAGGGCCACCTCTAAGGGAGTCTGGGGCTTAGAACTGTCCGTCCTTCATGTCTTTTAAAAATTGTATAATTCATTGATTGGTATATTCACAATTCAGTGGTTAGTACAATTCAGTGATTAGTTATATGTAACTATCAATAGTCAATTTGAGAAGATTGTGATCAGTAGTTACCCTTTTTACTGTACTTTTTCATTTGTGTAGATATAAATTTCTATCTGGAATCATTTTCCTTCTGCCTAAAGGACTTTCTTTGATATTTGTTTTAGTAAAGGTTTTCTGGCATTGAGTTATTTCAGCTTTTTTATATCTGAAAATGTCTTTGTTTTGCCTTTATTTTGGAAAGGTATTATTGTTGTTTATGAAATTATAAGTTGACATACTGGTTTAAGGTCTTTTATTTTTGTTTTTGTTTGGTTTGGTTTAGTTTTTCAGCAAATCATGTTGTGCCACATTCTTCTGGCTTGCATTTATTCCTGATAAGAAGTCTAATGTCTTCTTTAAGTTTCTTCCATTATATGTGTGTCTTTTTTCCTCCCCTGTGGCCCCATCTAAGATTTTTCTTTTATCACTGTTTTCATCATTTTGGTTACAATATACTTTGGTATAGTTTTATTTATATTTCCAGCACAAGGATTTAATTGAATTTCTCAGCTCTGTGGTTTTATAATTTTCATCAAACTTGGAAAATTTTCAACCAGTATTATTTAAATAATTTTTTTGTTCACTTTCTTCTCTCTCTTCTCCTTCGGGAATTCTAATTATACATATATTAAACTGTCAAAGTTGCTCTGCAGCTCAATGATTCTTTGCCCTTCCTTTTCCTTATTCTCTTTTTTCATTTTCTACTCCTCCTCTTCTTCTGTGTTAATCTTATATCACTCTTTGTGTTTTATTCTGATTTTTTCTGTTGCTACATCTTCAAGTTTACATTTTCAAGTTAATCGCTGTGATATTTAGACTGATGTTAAACCTATCCAGTGTGTTATTTTCATCTCAGACATTATCATTTTCTCTTCTAGAAGCTTGATCTTTGTCAGTTTTTAAGGCTTCCAGGCTCCTATTTAACATCTTCAATCTTCCCTTTGGTTTCTAGGACATGTGAAATAGTTAAAATAACTGTTTTTATGTCTTTGCTTATGAATTATATAATTCTTAAGTCAGTTTCTGTTCATTTATTTTACTCTTCATTGTGGGTCACATTTTCCCACTTCTCTGCAATTCTGATCATTTTTAATTGGATAATAAGCATTGTAACTTTTCCCTTACTAAGAGCTGGATATTTTGGTAACCTTTAAATATTCTTAAGTTTTGTTCCGGGACATAGTTAAATTATTTGGAAATAATTTGATACTATCACGTCTTGATTTTAAGTTTTTGTAAACAAGACAGTAGAAGCAGTGTTATGTTAATTTTCCCCACTATAGAGGCAAAACCTTTCTGAGTGCTCTATCTAATACAGTGAATTATGAGATTTGGAACTTTGGTGGGCAAATAAAATATTTTAAGTCATGTGGGAACTCCAAATAATGTTCCCCTTAATTTTTTTGACAATTCTTTTCTTGGTCTTAGGTAGTTTTTTTTGTTGTTGTTAGTTTGTTTTAAACATACATGTACTAATCAGTTCTCAGTTGATGAATTGAAAGAAGTACTCTGCAAATCTCTAGAGTTCTCTTTAAAATTATCTTAGTCTCTTGTCTTTTGCTCTGTAAACAGTAGCTTCCTCAACCTCCCTAGATGCCCATATCTGTCTTCTCAGTCCAAAGAATGAACAAACTCTGCCTGGGTTCACCCTTCCTATACCACTGTTTGAAAACTGGAAACTTTTTCTAGGCAAAAACTGGGACAATTGTAGGCCCCCTCTTGTTTGTTTTCTTACTCTCAATGATCAGTATCTTTCATTGTCCGATGTCTAATAGATCAGAAGCCATTACGTCATGTATTTTTTGTTCATTGTATGTTTTTTGTTTGTTTGCTTAAGTAGAAGGGCAAGTATATACAGTGTCTGTTGCTTAACATTGACCAGAAGTGGAAGTCATATTGCTCATTTTTAAATGGGTGTGGTTCCGTTTCTGCTATTTGCTCAAGAATAATTTACAGAGAACCAGAAGAAGTAAATTGTGGCTGTTGGCAATTTTAAGTGAGAGGCATTATCAAAAACATTTGATCATCATATCATTTTCTTTTTTAAAAATTTATTTTATTTTAAGGATGTGGGGTACAATTCAGATGTAGGATACGAGTGTCATCATACAGGTAGAGTTTGGACTGAACTTTGGTCCCCACTTCACCAAGTTTGAGATCAGTTACCCTTAATATTGCATGCCCCCTCCCTTCCCTGGTAGTTTCTGGTTACTGCCAATCCTTTTTTATAGTACTATGGTAAATATTCAGGGTTCGCTTATGAATAAATAAGAACATGTGGCACTCAGGTCTTTGTGTCTGTGATAAATCGCTGAGTATTACAGACTCTACATCCATCCAAGTTGCTGTGAAGTCCATAATTTTGTTCTTTATGGCTGCTTAATGTTTCATCATGTATACGTACAACATTTTTTTCTAGTTCAGTTTCGATGGGCAGCACGGTTGGTTCCATGTTTTTGCAATTGTAAATAGTGCTGCAATAAACATGCAAGTGCAGGTATCTTTTTTGTAGAATGATTTTAAATTCCTCTGGGTATATTCCCAGAAGGGGGATTTCTGGGTCATATGGAAATTCAATTTCTAGTTCTTGTAGGAATTGCCACACTGTTTTCCATAAAGGTTGAACTAGTTTGCATTCCTACCAACAGTGTAAAAGTGTTCCCTTTTCTCCACATCCTCACCAGCATCTGTTGTTTGTTTTATTAATGGTGGCCATTCTTACTGGAGTTAGGTGGTATCTCAATGTGGTTTTGATTTGCATTTCTCTGATGATTAGTGAAGCTGCACACTTTTTTTATATGTCTGTTGGTTGTATTTCTTCTTTTGGGAAGTGTCCATTCATGTCTTTTGTCCTCCTCATATCTTTTTCATCATATGCCTTGAGGATACATTTCTTCTATGATGAACAGATCACACAGACAAGTCAGAGCTTAGCTTAAAATTAAGCATTGTGTTTTACTTCTGCTAGGTTAATGAATTCTGACTTTGATCAGGGCTAGTATTTCTGTTTCTTCTTAACTTTATTTCCATCCAGATAATTTCCCTCATTTAGACGTCTAGATTTAAAAGAAAACTATATTCTACAGAAATTATTTCAGCCCACCCATACTCTCAGGATTCTCACTTACTTTCAGAGAATTCTATACCTCACTGAAGAGATAGAAGCAATTCATTTAATAAATATTCATTTATTTTGGCTTTCAGCAACTTTCCACAATTCATCTGAATTTTAGAGTATTTGGCAGATATTTTTCGCACACTGTGGTTTAGGGAAGTAGTTATTTTCCATTTTGCTGCAAATAGAATTTCCTTTTACATTTTTCATTTTTTTGTTGTTGTTCTTTTGGGTTATTTTCAGCAAGGGTCATAGATTTTACCATTACACTATTGTCATTCACTGAAAGCCCTGCTAGTGAAACTGTCAGTCTCTCATTCATCAAAGTGTGAAATTTCAGCTTCCTCTCTAAATATGGAGGACAAAAGAAAAATATATATAAGTTCTTAGTTTCCATTTTTAAAAACAATTTTTCTTACATTGATCTCTTCTCACTGCCACTAAACACTGCTCTTTATCATTACATGCTCACCTATAGAGATCTTCCTTTCTATGTGCTATTTAAAACCTTCATCTTTAAAAAGAATGCTCTTATTGGCTTGCAATATGAGATGAAGGCACAAGTCTTGGCTTAGATGTCATCTTTCCAGTAAGGCCTACCCTGACCACCATATTTTAAATTGCAACTTATTCTTCCCTGACACAACCTAGCTCCGCTTACCTTACTCTAGTTTTTTTTTCCATAGAACTTACGAAAAGTTCTATAATATACATAAGAGATACATTATGAAAAATTCTATAATATACATAAGAGATACATTACAGTTATGTTGTGAACTACTGGTATTATAACTTTATATGCTTCTAATAGATGTTATAGTTCATTTTTTATTATGTGTATTGTCTATCTCTCTTTGTTGGAATGTAAGCTCATAGAAGCAGGAAGTCTTTGTTTTGCATTGTTGTTTTGTTCAACTAGACCAGAGTTTGACATTTAGCAGATTTTAATACATACTTGTTGAATTAATAGAACTATTAAAAAAGAGATAAGCTGTGGTGCAATGGAATAGGAAAAGCAAATGAGAAGATGAACTAACTGCTACATTTGCTGAGTTTCTTGGCAGAAAGGCAAAAATATAATGAGCTACAAAACTCACTTTTGAAATAAATTTAAAATGGTCTTCTACCCGTTGTTGAATTGTAAAAGAATTACTACAAGACACTTCTGACTTGTCCTTCTGCTCTTTAAAATTCTTTTTCCTCACTCCTATAGAAACATTCTTGCTAAAGTGTTGCATTGCTACCATATATATTATTCTCCTGTTCCAAAATCTAGGGTGCATTCACATTTGCTACAGGATAAGGTATTAAATTTTTGGAGGCAATTCAAAGTAATTATCAACCTGACCCTGATTTAAGTTTGTGTCCTTTTCACTCTATAATTTTTTAAACATTCAACTTTACATGGTTCTCATTGTCTTAGTCAGTTAGGGCTACCATAACAAAATACCATAGAGTGGGTGACTTAAACAACAGATGTTTATTTTCCAGTTACGAAGGCTGGAAAGTCCAGGATAAAGGTTCTGGCAGGGTTTGATTTCTGGTGAGGACTCTCTCCCTGACTGGCAAACGGCTGCCTCCTCACTATGTCTTCACATGAGAAAATGATCTCCAGCGTCTTTATCTCTTTTATAAGGACACCAGTTCTACTAGATCAGCTTCCCACCCTTATTACCTCATTCAATCCTAATCACTTCCTATTTCTGATACAGGCCCTATCTCCATACAGTCACATGGAGAGGGGGGAGTTAGGATCCAACAAATAAATTTGGGCAGAACACAATCCAGTTTATAGCACCTGTCTGCACATTCTGGGTTGCCCTTTATTTATAAACGTCTTTCTCTCTTTCTTAAACCTGCTCATATTTTTCCTGTTTTAAAAACAGTTCACAACTCATTGATTTTTTTTTTTTTGTCTTCCTCTGAACTCTTATGGGAATTGTCAGAGACTTTCATTTAGAATTTAATTATAAACTCCTGGCATTTCTAGTATTGGACATTATTTACCACTTGAGTTGTTTAGTGTTTAACATTAGCATTTGTATCCCTTTTTATAACTAAATTGTGAGGTTCTTGATCTCAGAGACTATGACATGTTTCTTCGTGTTGTTTAATCACTTAGCATGTAGTCAATACATACGTCAATTTTGTTTCACAGCTACCAATAATTGTAAAACACTTACCTATGTAATAACTAAGTTATGTCTCATTGGACTACCCTGATAGGTAATACTAATTTTTTAAAAGATGAAATAAAAACTCAGACAAGCTATGCAACTTGTTCACAATAATGCATTAGCAATAATACTACATCTAAGTTCTAAAGCTGACTCTTTACTCAGATCTCTTCCCAGCTATATTTACTAAATTGTGTTCATTAGAACATGAGTTTCTTTAGCTGTCCCTCAATGTGCCCACAAAAATAAGCTTTTTCTCCCACCTCAGGTCAACTAATCTCTAATAAATTCTAATTTTAAAAAAGATATGGAAGAAGTCATAATCACTTATCTTTATTTAGTGGCACTCAGCCATCAGTCAATGAAATGTTAGTACTTAGATTGCAAATTTAGATTCACAGTGACCCATGAGCCTGTGAACCTCAGCTGATGACACACAGCTTTCTCTATCCTCAGTATGAGTTATCAGTCATTAACTCTGAGGTATGGGTTACAGTACTTTTCAGACAGAAGTTTCCTCCAGATTGATGATGCAGCATCCTTCTCATATCGCTGTGACAATGGGCCCATGTATATCATTAGCAGGCTCTGCCTTCCAGGCCCACCTGAGAACTCAGTGTCTCAGTGGGCTTAGAGTCCCTCAATGGGCAACCTCCCCTGACTCAATATTCCTTTGAATTTCTCTTCTCTGGACTTGATCATTTTGGAAAAGGCTACCAGACCCATGGGAAGGACCAGCCCAGAGTTTGTTCTAAAGGAGCACTTTATACAAATAAACATACTATAACTTTTTAAATCATAAGCGACAACACCTTCTTGGAAAGAAACTGAAAGGCTTTGACCTAGGAGAGAGCTGCCTCCAAACTCCAGGCCTGTTCTATTAGTGTGAACATTTGCAGCTTAATTTATCTGGGTTCGGTTTCATTCATAAAATGAAGATAATCTTTACCTTACATGACAGAACCAGGATTAGAGATCATGTGGAATATTGCCTGACACAGGAGGTCGATAACACTGAAGATAATTACTGAGAAATGGGCGGTAAATTTCTTTCCTCCTCTTTGTGTAAACTTAGATGGTAAGGAGAAATATTGCAGGGTTGTGGCTAATAAGACTGAAATTTTCTGTCAGAACTGAATAAGTTTATCTTGCAAACTAAAGACAAATGCCACTCATTATGTGGTTTGGTCTAAATTTGAGCTGTATAGCACACGTGTGGCCGTAGGAGTTACTTTGCCATCTAAGAGCTGCTGTTCCTCCTATACTCCATACGAGGGAACAAACCCTAAGTTAGCCCCAACTTAAATTCAGCTGGTTAACTTTCACTGTCCCTAAGTGAAAACCTTCAACTAGCTTTTTAATAGTCATCTAAAGCAAGAAGTAGAGACATAGATCTTCATTTTCCCTTAATTCTTTATAAGCTGCACATGTTAATTGAGAGACCACTGTGTTTGTATAAGAGCCCACTGACAGTTAGTATGCAGGGTGCATAGAATCATGATGTCCCACTCTCCTTTTTAGTTCTTCTCCCAATTTGTCTGGTGAGGGGGCAAGGAACTCAGTGTCTTCACACGTGCATCATCCACACAAAGCCAGGTGCAATGGAGCAGTGTGCTGGATTTAGCTCACAACACCTGGTGAAAGCCTATTAGGCATATCTCTTCCCAATTGTGTGGTCAGTGATAACATATTGGTATCTTGGAATCAGCTACAGTCATTATTGGTATACCATGGTAATGGGCATATATTACAAATCAGAGCTTTTTATTAGGGGA
Source organism: Tarsius wallacei (assembly GCA_963574415.1). NCBI lineage: Eukaryota > Metazoa > Chordata > Mammalia > Primates > Tarsiidae > Tarsius > Tarsius wallacei. The sequence continues at coordinate 12,077 of CAUYQG010265216.1, forward strand.
GATAAGGTTGCTAAATATTTACCAACAAACCACCAAATATGACCTCAACACATCCTTTTGCAGTGTACTTATGCCAGCCTAAGTGTATTTAACAAATATAGAAACTTAAATATAAACCAGTTATGATGAAACTTTGATATCTGCCAGAGAAGAAAGAATTAGTATAACATTTCACACTCTGTAATGGTATATCTTTTAGACTTTTGGAAGTATATTTACTTAATGGCGCTGGGAAAAAGAATTAACCCCCAAAAATCAATGTTGTCGATAGATGAGTGAAATAACAAACACAAACTTTGCAAAGGTTCATGCTGAGGGGGCCAATACGTCACTCCAAGCCTCTTTGGTCTGGCTATCATGCTGGAAATCTCACAAACTCAGGCTGGAGAGGGAGAGTTCCAATATTTCTTGGGTTTGGCTCAGTCGGAGACACCACAAGCTGGGTTCACTTTCTCCTGTGGTATTGCTTTACTTCCGATTCCACAAGAACCATGAAGTGAAAGGTTAAGGCAAACAAAACAAAAAGCATGAAAAGGAAAACAGGAAGGGAATTTGACCAATGACTTCAGCCCTCAGCAAGGATCTGGTTTGATTTTTATGGCAAGAGCTCTTGTGTAGTTTAGACCAACTCTAGCTCCCCTGCGCCCTCCCATTCCCTCACATTACACTCAGCAAGATTTCAACACAGAGATACAGAGCTGATGCCATGGATTTATTGCTTTGGCTTGTGTCAGTTCCTATGAGGATCACTGGCAAGAAACTGGGAACCTGCTTTTGGCACCAATCAACCTGGCAGATGAAAACCTTCAACTTGTAGTGAAAACAAAGTTAGTGTGTTTCCCATGCATCGTGATCCGAATATACACAGCATTTTATCTGCTCCCTGAAAGGTTATCTGTTCTGTTGAAATGCAGCTTTAAAAAATAATCAAGAGGCAATCCTGTGAATTCATTCTGTCTTGCCAAAGACGTTTGTACCAGAGCAGAGGCACATTCAACAAGCAGAATGGCAGTAGTCCATGCCGATGCAGGAAGCCATTCCCTCTCCTTTTCAATCAAAGGTTCTTTCTAATACAGCATCAACTTCTACGTAGAAATGAAAACTCATGAGTATTTTACCACAATTTAAAAAAAATGAGGTGTGACTAAGTAGAGACCATCAGGAATGTCGGGGAATGAGGTACCAGGTTGGGACGGGTGCCAAGATTAGCCACAATCTCCTTCTTTAGACCTATCAGCATTCAAAGATGCCTGGCAGCAGTTTCATGTGGGAACCCCTTTGCTTGCGTTGCCCATCAGTGAGTTTGGACTGCGTGCCTTCAGATGGGTACCTACTACACCTTTTGTTCCCAGCTGCACTTTGAATACCTGTACAACTTTGACTTGCTTATAATTGTACATATATTCTAAGTCTGCTGAAAAATCTGATTTAAAGAAATGGAGAAGACCAGGAATTTTCTCTCTACAGGCAAGAGAACAATCATAAATATTTACTTTGAATCCCATGCTACTCAACTTCAGCCTGATCAAAGGAAAACGTGGTATAGTAGGCTGTTACCACTCTCAAGAGGGAGTGGAAAAAATGGGACTATGCCTTGGTTTGTTATACATTGGATCATTTACTCTTTCCGGCCACGTCAATGTGCTCACACTCACTAATGAAAAGGGGATAGATTGTTGTGGTCATACCCTTAGCTTTACACATCAGACAATTGGGATTCAAATCCTGGCTTCACTACTTCTTGGCTTGGGCAATTACTTAGAAGGTTAAATCTCCATCCTTTCATTGACCAAATAAGGACAATAGTAACAGACTGATCTGCTGTGAGGAAATAAGTGAGTCAGTATATATAAAACACTCAGTAAAAGGCTTGTCTCACAGTAAGCACCAAATTTGGGTAACTTTTATTATTACTATGCATATCAAATCAAGCCTCTCCCATCTTATTTTGCAAAACACAATGCCTCCAGACTACAATATAGGGTACAGTCAGCAGAGTCCCAGGTTTCAGGGTACCTGTCGGCTTACCAGTTTATAGACATCGGAAAAGTTTTCTTGACATCACGGCCTGTTTCTTTTCTTGGTGCTCTGCTAACTGCATTGCCCCACTTACAAAGAGCAGTACTCACAGCTCCAACAGTTTGGTGTAATGCTATCTCTTTTTCATTTACCCAGAGTATTAAAATGCTATCAATATCCCTTTGTCTATTCTGGCTGCCTTTCATCCTCCAAACATCAGAGGTCGGGGTATTGCCAGGAGAGCTGTTGTTGTATTTTCAAGGTGGGAAGTTGAGGTAACCTCTCTTCTAGGGAGGAGAAACTCTTTCTTGATTGCTTTCCCAGGAGAGAGCCAGGCCTGGGAAAGTTCCCCAGGGCAACTGGTTCTGTTTACTGTACATGTATTGAACTTTTGAGAGCCTACTAAGTGCAAACACAGGCCTACCCCTTAGGATACAAAAGTGAGTTAGACGCTATCAAGGGAGAGGTTTCTCAGAACCAGGTGGCTGAGACTATCAGCTTATAACTGCTACTCAAGGTAGGGGGTGATGATCTAGAAACATAACTGGCATGAATGGCAGTACAGCAGAGTCTCAGAAGTAACCCTACAATGGCCTCTAAGTGTTCAAGTGTTTAGAGATGGGACCTTTGGGAGGAAATTAGGTTTAGATTAAGTTACAAGGATGGGTCCCCCATGATAAGGATTAGTGCCCTTATAAGAAGAGGAAGAGAGACCAGAACGCTTTCTCAGACAGAAGAGCAGGAAGGCAGCCAACTACAAGCCAGGAAGAGAGCCCCCACTGGAACTCAACCATGTGCGTAACCTGATCTCAGACTTCCAGCCTGCAGAACTGTGAGAAAATTAGTTTTTGTCATCAAAGCTACCTGTTCTATAGTATTTTGTTATGGTGGTCCAAGCTAATTGCGATAGTACCTCTCACTAAATTAGAATATTCAATATATTGTCTTATGTAAACTTTTATAACTATCTCATCTAAGTGTAGCTATTACCGTTTTATAAATAAGTCCTCTGGCAAAGTGATTAACAGCATAGGGATAAGACACACTAGATTTGAGCCTCTGTTCCACACTAGTTGCTAGAGTAGTATTGTGTTACTTAACTCCTTTAAGCCTCATGGAACTGTGGCAAAAATGAAATGGGATAATGAACGCAAGGTACAGTGGAAAGCCTTACTAAGTATCCTACCCATAATATAACATTATTATTATACTGATACTCCAAGAGGCTAGTTATACTATTTAAATTTACTCAACTTCTGAGGAATGCAGCAGTTGCTCAAACACATGTTTGTAAATAACAAACCACACGATTTTATTACTAAAACACTCTACTTCTGCCTTTCCCCTTCACCAGATCTCTGTTTTGGCACAATGACATTCCTTCTAATATTAAGGCTGTATGTTTACATATGGCTATCATTGAGAATGATCCTCTATGTAGATTTCATTTTCCAATGACTTTTATAACTGTTAATACCAAAAGAGTTTCCTGAGGCATACAATTCTGATTTGGGAACACAAATAAACCAAAGACAGAAAATAAGTTAAAAACGTATCAGTAATGCATATGAAATTATTTAACTGGCTCCATAAAACTTGTGTCCTATGGCTTGGGTCTACCCACAGAGATATAATATCTTTTTTACTCCACTTGATAAACCTCGTAACCTTGGGAAACCAACTTTCATATTTTCCACCTGAAACTTGATTTTGTCTTGAGCCTTTAGAATTATTTAAACTCAAAGTCACTGATAGATTTTTTTTTTTTTTTTTTTGAGTTGGAGTCTCGATCTGTCACCCAGACTGGAGTGCAGTGGCCGCTCCCGGCCCCCGCAGCCTCCACCTGCTGGGCGCCGGCGATCCTTCTGCCTCAGCCTCCTGAGTAGCCAAAATTACAGGCACACGCTACCATGCCCGGCTGATTTTTTGATTTATTGTAGAGATGAGGTCTCGCCTAGTTGCCCAGGCGGGTCTCGAACCTGCGGGCTCAGGCAATCCACTCACCTCAGCCTCCCAAAGGCGTGGGATTACAGGCTGAGTCACCGAGCCCAGCTGATAGATTTTTTTATAGATAATTCTAAATGAAACTATTTGACTATCTTGCATAAGATGTTAAATACACAAGGGCTAAATTTCTTCAGATAATAAATTTTAAAAAGAGTCTAGGTATGATTAAGTCAAGGTGAAACTTATTTCAATGGACATTTAAATCTGCCTTATGAAGTCATCTAGTTGTAATCTACTTTTTCTCAGTGTACAACCGGCAGTTTCTTTAAAAAGATCATGATTAATTATACTTTCTCTAAACTCAAGAATGTCAAAAAACTTAAGTTTACAAGACCTAGAACTATCTGTGTGTGTGTGTGTGTGTGTGTGTGTGTGTGTGTGTGTGTAACCATTATTTTTAGCAAAGAGAGAATCTGATAAGCCATATTATGTAGCAGTAACAAATAACCCCCTAACCTCAGGGGCTGAATAAAGGTTTGTTTCACATTTATATCACCTGTTTAGTACAGGTCACTAGAGCTATTCCACACAATCATGAACCCAAACATTTGTAAATACTGCCATCTCAATTTGTATCATTCAGAATCACTGCAACAGAAGAAAAGAGAGTGTGAAGCACTTTACCCCTTCTAAATGCCTTGGACTGGAAGTGATATATGCCACTTCTACTGATGGCACATTGGCCAGAACTAGTCCTATAACCCTGCTTAACTTCAGGAGGCTGTGAAATCTTTCATGTACCCCATAAGAAGACAAGAACAAGATATGGTGAACAGTACTGATCTCTAGCATAATCCAAAGAAAAATATAGCACAATAAATTCAAGTAGTAAATATATAAAAGATGCTAAAAGCTTGATTTATAACTTACTCAAGGTATGTACATATTTGCTTTCCATATTGAAACACAAATTTTTATAGACCAATTTAAATCATTGATAAATTCCTTATGTTCCAAAGAAGTTTTCCTATATATACTAATTACCTATGCCTAAGAATTCAACAAAATCTAGTAATAAAACTTCCACAAGCATGATAGTTTCCCTTTATCTAAGAATTCAGAGGGTGAGATAAACTCTGGGCTAGTCATTCCATCAAATACCTGCTGTTTATAAAGATCCTTTCAGACATGACTGTAATGCACCATGCTGGAAATCTGCAAGTTTACTAGATTAGATATAAGCTCCTTCAATGCTTCCAATTTAAGGTTGGTCATTTCTCGCCAAGAAACAATGTACACTGCACAACTCCAAAGTTATTCACTGCCATGTGACTACTATATTTTTCAGACACTGGGTCACATTACTATAGTAGTTTTGCATGTAACACTCAGGGTTCTTCAGGCACATTTTAAATGATTATAATAGTGAGAAGAGCTGCCAAATCATAGTTTGCACCAAACCCAAATTCACTTATGTTGACTTTCCAGAGATGCCTTTTGTAAACATCAAAAGTACAAAATGGATTTTAAAAAAACCATCATAGAGATGTTATAAAAACAATCAGCAAGAGCACTGGTAAGAGAGCCAAATGCAAGTTGAAAAGCTAACTGATGTTATAACGTAGGCAAGCCACAATTTGTAGCAGAAGCAGCACTCCGGGTGCCTAGAACTGAGAAGGATGTTCAGTGCTCCTTACTCTCCCTCAAAGCAGTGTCTTACAAGACTGAGTTCAGCAGAAAACAATGGCTATTTTTCTTATAACTGGCTGAGAACATACATTGGGGGATACCCCACAAAAGAAAAAAACTGGAGTTATCTTCTGGAGGGTGGATCCCTTGCAGTACACTCGGAATTTGTTCCTCTGGATCAGTCAACTAAAGTTTTTAACTGGAAGTTTTGAGAAGGTTGCATCACAGCTTGTGGAAGAAATTATCCTGAGTTATGGCAAACAGACGCTGGTTCTTCCACCATGATAGCCCACCTGCTGAGCGTTCAGCAGTTGTTGACCAAAATGGCATGACCCCCACGCTCCACTCTCCCTAATCACCCGATCTGACCCCGAGTGGCTTTTTTGTTTGTTTCCCATGAAAAAATCCTCAAAGGGAAACATTTTGTCAATTTGGAAGGGGTGAAACAAACTACTGCGGAAGCACTAAAAAGCATCAGAATTGATGAGTTCAAAAACTGTTTTGAGCAGTAGAAAAATCATCTTGATAGGTGTATTGCGTTAAACAGAGTATTTTGAAGATGACTGAAGTTTGAACATGTAAAAATAAATACACAATTTTTTAAATAACTAAATTCTGTTTTTTTAGGTCCCCCCTTATATGTTCAATTAGTTTTAGAAAAAACAGAAAGGCAAATTAAACTGTTGCAACATTGAGATAAACCAGCAGGACAAATTCTTAAGTTTTCTCCTAAGTATGCTAGTAGTCCCTTAGTCACTATTAATCAAATAAAAAGGAATTCACAGGTATATGTCCCCACAGACTTACCGAAAAGACCTCGGATTAGTAACGTCTTAGTTTTACTTCCTAAATAAGGGAAGTTCTGAGTTATTTACACTCCCCTCAATCAAATAGTTGTTGTTGTTGTTGTTTCCAAATTTTATCCACCCATAAGATAGTTCTACATTCTCATTAAACCAGACTACTAACAAGTGAACATGCTTGTCTCTCCCCTGCAATCCAGCTGTGCTTACAGGAACTGGGACCTCAAAGTGCAAGGACTTTGACCTTCAGCTTCCTACAAACAGTGTGTGGGCCACCCATTCTATCAAATGCACATAAAATCTTTACGCTTGAAATCACTTTTTTTGTCTCTTAAGTGCTGATATGTTCCTAAAATCCTGTCCTCTTTTCACTGCAGACTCTCACTGGGAGATGTCATCTACTGCCTTGATTTCTTTTATGCTCTGTCTGGTCATCTTTTTGTTGATAGTGCTTAAAACCTTAAATATGTCCCTAGTCTCTTAAATTTGAAATGTCCCCAGCTGAACTCATTTTCCTTTTGTTCTAAACATATTTCACTGCCAGGTATCCTGACCAGAAATCTCGCCATTATCTGAGATTCTTTCCTACCATCTTTAATCCATTAGCTGTCTAAATTCCTTTTCTGTCTACACGGTTCTTTCTCCAATAGTTGATTACTGCAAGAGTGCCCTAATCATTTTCCATGCCTCTGATTTTGTCCCTTTATGACTCATTTTCCACATTAAAGCCAAAAATTGTCTTCCTAAAATGCAAATCTCATTATTATTCACTTGCTCAAAACTCTTCCATGTGTTTTTCTTGCCTTCTGAATGTAATATATCTTTTAACTGCCTTTATGGTTTGGCTGCCACAAACTTCTTGTCTGCATCACTTGGTAATACTGTGCATTCCCCTACATCCCAGCCATACTGAAATGCTCATTTCTGCTGATATGCCACGCTCATTCCTGTCACTGGATCTTGAGATAAGCTGCTCTCTCAAAATGTTCTTCTGCCCCTCTCTTCAAACTAGCCCTAATTTTCCTCAATTTCTCCTAATATCACCTGAAAAAAAAATCTTCCATATCATTTAGATCATATAGAGGTGGGGAGACAACCCACAGAATGGGGAAAAATATTAGAAAAATTATATATCTGGCAAAGGCCTAACATCCAGGGTCTACAAGGAACTCAAACAAACTGAAAGGGAACAAACAAACAACCCTATTAAAAAGTAGGCAAAGGACATGAATAGACACATTTCAAAAAGATGACATATAAGCAGCCAACAGATACATGAAAAAATGCTCAACCTCATTAATCATTAGAGAAATGCAAATAAAAACTACAATGAGATACCAACTAACTCAGTATGGATGGGCACATCAATAAATCAAAAAACAACATGCTGTCACAGGTGCAGAGAAAAAGGAATGTTTCTACACCGTTGATGGGCGTGCAAACTAGTTCAACCTCTATAGAAAGCAGTGTGGAAATTCCCAAAAGAACTAAAAATGGACTTTCCATATGATCCAGCAATCCCTCTCTAGGTAATATACCAGAAGGGAAATAAATCACTCTATAAGAAAAGACAAATACACACACACGTTTATAGTCACACTATTCGCAATAGCAAAAACACGGAACCAACCCTACTACCCATCAAAAGTGGACTGGATAAAGAAAACGTGGTAAATATACATGATGGAGTATTACACAGTCACAAAGAAGAACAAAATCACGAACTTCACAGCAACTGAATGGAGTTGGAGACCATCATACTAAGTGATATACTACAGAAACAAAGTACTGAATACTATATGTTCTCACTCATAAGTGGAACCTGCACATTAATCACATTAGCACAAGAAAAGGATTGACAATCACTGGGCATTGTCAAGGGAGGTAGGGAGGGATGGGGTGGGATGGGGCATGTAATAACACAAAGTGTACCTGGTCCTTTACCAGGGGAAGTGAGGGCCAGTTGGAGGCCCAAACATCACCTGCCTGCAGCTTACTTATATAGTTAATCCTTACTTGTACCCCACATCTCTATAATAAAATAAAAATATTTTTTAAACATAAAATTGTAACTGCCTCTTAGTCATTGTTGTTTCCACACTGGTTGTCCATCTCCAAGAATGCAAGGACTGTGTCTGTCCTACTACAGTTGGATTTCCAGAGTCTAATACAATATTAGACACAGTGGGTGTTCGGTAAGTATTTGTCAAATAAATACTAAGTAAAGCAGAGTAGGGAATTTGACATTCCGAGTTCTGTGGAAAGGCTATCCTTTTCTTCTAAAGGAATGAAGCAGAGCAGATCTCACGAGACTTTTTTCTTTTCTGTCTCTTGGTGCACCTTGTGGTGACATCATATGAGGATAGTCACAGTTCCTGCTTGTCTCATCCCTGGAGGCACCACCCAAGGAGAACATTTTCTTGACCTTCCAGCTGAAGGAAGAACAAGCCATTGCTTAAGGGAGTATGTTCTGGAAAAAAATATAGTGCATATAGTGTCAGATAACAGATTTAAATCTAACTGGGGACAACTACTATAAAAACAGCATAAAAATCACGGCTGTCCATTTTTTAGTAGCTGTGACATTCTCACTCTCATTTTTTCTTCTCTTTATAAACACCTTCTTTGTTGACTCTTTTCTGCCATCTCTCTTAGCCTGACCTCTAAACAGGTGTTGCTTAGAGAGACACCCACTTACGTCATAGGCTCTCCTTAGGCAATGTGCTCCATTTCATCATTTCGACAAACCCATATATGTATATGAAAGACAAGTCTGTATCTTCAGGGTTGCACTTTGGCCCCAATATTTGCTGGACAATTCAGATCAAATGTCTTATAGGTAGCTCCATCTCAAAATATCTACACTGATCATCTCCAGCATTAAATCTCTCAGTTTTCCTTGTATCATCCCATCACCACTCCCAGTCTCAAGCCAGAAACCCAGAAAGCACTCTTGACAACTACCTTACCCTCCCCTTCTACGTGCAATAATTCCACAAGAGCCACTCTTTAGGTAGATCATGGCTCTATCTGCTCCCCTGCTTCTGGAATAGCCCGATTACACTTCCATCTTTACTATCTTTTGCCTTCATAAACCTCAAAACACTTTTATCATTTTGATTTTCATTCTTGCAACAGCCTCCTAACTGATTTCCCCAGTTCCAGGTTTGCCCGCCTGCTGTTTTCTACTGCCATTTCCTCACAGCTGCCAGGGTGATCTCTAGCCTAACTATCTAATCTGATAGAGTTTCTCTCCCTTGCTGAAAATCTTTGATAACTCTTCTCACTCATGACTCTCATCCTTTGTTATTCATTAGTCAAGTGAAAAAATTTTTTATAAATACAGATGATTGGCTACCCACTCAGTCCAACTGAATCTTAATCCTAGAGAGTAGGGCCTGAGTATCTGGGACACTGACGAACAGCCAGTGTTGAAGAACACGGGTGGCATTTGTACCTTTTCCTAGCCCCATCTCTGCCCACTTTTCTACCTACCAACTGCCAAATAATATCATATTCTTTCTGCTCTAGTAAAACATACCACGCATTTATTGCACTTATTCCCATGCACGCTGCCCACTCAAACTTCCATACTGGTTTTATTCTGAGCTCCTACCTACATTCATTGCTCCATTGACTCCATCTCATTTTCAGAGAACCAGTTGAGGCATTATCTCTTCCAGAAAGCCTTCTTTGACCCACCCCACAAATCACCTCTTACCAAGTTTGGATCCAGATGTGTTCACAACTGCTTTTATTGTGCTCCCTAGTACCCTGGCCTATAAATGTCTTTATCATTGCATATTAACACATGTTACTTAAATTATATGCTTGTATGTATGTTTCCCCCACTAGATTGTGATGCACTGTGATGGCATCTATGTCCAGAAGGTCAAAGGCTACCACAGTCCCAGCCAGAGGACACCCAGAGGTTATGACATGACATGGGCACAAAGCTATTTGTTCACAGAAATGATGTTGGGGTGTATAATCTGAGGTTTCTTTCTTAGAAACCCTCTTTATACAGGTTTTTCAAGACCTACCATTGACTAGAGCTATGTCACAAAATTCAAGAGAAGCAAAATGAGTAATGGGAGCCAAAATGTGTGCTAAGAGATTCAGGTTTCATGTTTGACATTTGAAATGGGAGACTGGAAAGCAACATGGAGAAATTTTTTATCTTTAGCTGCTCACTGGCCTTGACCTCTAGATGTAGTAAAAAGCTATTGACAAAAGATAGAAGGCATAGATTGTAGTGCGTGCGTGTGTGTGTGTGTGTGTGTGTGTGTGTGTGTGTGTGTTCTGCCTAGTTGGCATTGATGAAGATTCTCTCCCCAACCACACTCTAGCCAGATTCCTCTAAGACTCTTCTTAACTAAGCCTCAACCTTGACCTAGAGAAACTGCAAACTCTCAGTACAAATTATTTCATACACCCCTGCCCCCCACATTAAAAGTCTTGAATGAATATTAAATAGTTTCTAACAGCTCAAGACCATATCCTGAGTAGGATGAGGACTCCAGCACCATTAAGCTTTTGCCTGAGAAAGCACAAAGCTGGCAAAACAATTTACTGTTTCTTCCATCCAACACCTGAGATAGGGCCTCAGTCTTGCAATCTCTGAGAGAGAGTAGGACTCTATCTTTGATAAGTGCCAGTTAGCAAACCCAGATAAGTTCACATGGACCAACCCCACTTTCCCACTTTTTGTAAACTTTCCACTTCCCTGATTCTTTCTGCTCAAGTCCCTGTTGTCCCCCCTCCTTACTCTCTCATCCTTCCTCTATAATGCCCAGTCATCTCTGCACAAACTGAAGTAGAGTTCAATTCCCACTGGACCGATTTCCCTGTTGTAATATTTTATTACTGATTAAAATCTGTCTTTACCACTTCAAATAGTGACTGACTTTGTTTATCTTTGACAATATCTTCAGCAATATACATTCTGACGTTCTGGAAGATCTGATTCTTGAGGTGGATGCTGTGTTTAGTAGAATGACTATCTCCAGGAAAAGTTCAGTGGGCAAGAGAAGAACAAAAATCAACCAGGCAATCATTGGAGGAAAGTACGGTTCAGACATAGGCATTAGGGGTAGTATGTTTTAAAGAAAGAGCATTTCTGATAGAAAAAAAATTGGATCTTCAGCTGAACATTTTTGAATATTCTTCATAGCAAGGATTTTTAAATAGAAAAGTGTTCTGGTCCCATAAATGTAACGCTCTTGCCTTCTCTCCTTTCTGCTAAGAAAAAAAAATTATTATTTTTGAAATGTTTTCTTATTTTTCTACCTATAAAAAATTGATAAAAATTAGTCTCATAAGTTTCTAAACACAAAAAAGTTCATGTCAGAAAATTTATTATATTATTTAATTTAGAAAATTGATTTAATTTATACAATCAGAATTTATTCTTTAGCCATGCTCTGGCCTTTAATATGTGTTTTCTTGACAGCTATACAGTTTTATAATTTAGTCTTATGTCTTAAGGGTCCAGAAAGAAAACTTAGATTAAGACAAATAAGATAAAAAAGACAGTAGAGATACTCAATATATTTCCTTAGATCCATTCACTTAGCATCAGTGAATAACACATTCCAAAAGAGAGCATATATCAAATTTAAAATGGATACCATTAATTGGGATCAATAATTGGATAAATGGTCAAACAATTTTCATTGCATATGCTTTGGGGCATGCACTTCCTTATTGAATTGTTTTATTGAATTAGCATACCAATTACTTGTTTTGATAGGTATAGGGAAAATATTTATGGGAAGGAGCAGTGGCATACACTTCCTGCTGCTGCACAAAACACATATGGCAAATGATGATCCCAGAGAGCTAACTCTTACAGAGACCTAAATGGCACATGTGGATAAGTATAACGTTCATTAATCTAAAAAATGAGAAAATACTATAAAAATAGAAGAAGTAGAAAAACCTAGACAAGTTAAAATACAGAAAAATCTTAAGCAAAGTTATTTGAATCAGGCAATATTTAATATATCAAATATTAATCTCCATAACTAGGTATAAAGTAATCTAACCCCAGGATGCTAACCATGTCAAAAGGCAACAGGACATCCTGACCACCCCACAATCCTTTACCAAGATTAGTGTTCTCCAATTAAGCCTTTGAGTACTCCCTGGTTACAATAGTACTTGTTTATTATTGATATTATAAAAATAACCATTCTCTAAATGATTACACATAGTAAATAAAATTAGAACTCTACATAAGGATTTGAATAATTCCAATTTCTTTAAGGACCACTTGCAACTTCTTCTGCTTGCTTCACAAACCTGCAGGGGAGAAACAGAACAAAAGAAAATCTACTTAATAAAATATCTATGCTGCAGCATATTAAAAATAAAAATTGGGATTTTAATCCTTTCCTTTACACTGATAAACTTTTACAAAGGCATTAATATTAGGATACTACCTCCATTATCCATATTTTGCTACCAGCATATCAATTTCTGGTATCTTTATAAAATCCCAATCATATTATGCAGGTAAGGGAAAATATGCAGCTTCTAGAAGAGTTTATGTGATGTTTCTGTTTTTTAACAGTTATATTTAATATCTCTGATTCACCAGTTAGACCATAAACATTTTGAAAGAAGACTACCAATCTCCAAATTACTCACTGAAGCTGAAAGTCTACTTTGTGCATGACACTTATTGCTTAAAAAACATTTATGTGATGAAAGGGAGGAAGAAAAGGAAGAGAGGAAGAGAGAGATGGGAAAAGGGAACCCACTAATTTTTGCATACACTTTTTCCTTTTCTGGATCGCTTTACTTACCCCGACTGACCCTAGTTAACTCTTACCTAACTCCTATAATATGTAAGGTCCTAGACTTACATATCACTTTCTCCTGACCTTTTTAATATTAGTCAGGTAGAATTCTCCTGCTGTATGTACTTATCTCACCCAAATGCCTCTATAATAATCATCATTAGCACTTTATGTAATTAGCTGTTCATTGTGTGTCCTCTTGACAATTTAGTAAGTTTCGTGATGAAAAAAACTAAATCAGGTGCCATGTCACCCATGATAACAACGTGCTATTCTCTGGCAGTAGCTCCTGATTCATTGTAGGCTTTTACAAGGTATGAATTATGTGAATGATTTGCTCAGTTAAAGCTCTTGATCTGAACAGCAGTATGCCTGCATGTCATACAAAGAGTATTTGAAGGTCTAAAGAAGAGAGTCACGTGATAGTTGTGTAGCTATAATGGTAAAGTAATTATGTGGAAGAGAGATACATGTATTGTCTGTGACCCAAAAAGACAGAACCAGAAAGAAGGTAACTATGAGGATTCAGATTTTGGAGGAAAATAAGAGAGTAGCTTTTTATTTTTTAATGTTTTAAACATTTTGTACAACTTAAGCAATACATATTTATTATAGAAATATAAATAAGCAAAAAGCTATTATCACACCACACAGAGGCAACCGCTGATGGCAATTTTGTTTGCAAATATTCAGACCACATTCTTTAGGTATAAATTTTCTATTGTATGTGTGTCTGTGTATTATATATAAAAATGATATATATTTAATATCCTGTCTTGCAGTTTGCTATTTTATATAAAATATTAAAAATATTATAAAAATGTACATGACAGAAAATATATATGTATTTGGTATCAGAACATATATGTATATATCTAATTAGCATATATTTCCTCCCTCATAATAAATTCACAGTTTTTCATAATACAGATTGCTATAATTTCTTTAATCAATCTCTTTTGTTGAGCATTAGTTTTTTCTATTTTTTACATGCTTTCCATGTTTTCTTATAAAACATTTCCTATGTTTTCTTGTAAAACATTTTCATGGTTTATTATAAAGCATGTGGCAATGACCATATTGTTCTGATAGATACATAGTGGTGCGTTACAGAAATTATGTCTTGAGGTGATGTCCTAATATCGAATTATAGGGTCAATGAAATATTAGAGCAGAACAGAATTAAATAAGCATCCAAGGGATATGGTAAACTCCCCATTACTCAAGGTGATCCTGTAGTCTGGGTCACCATTTGGTATGGGTATTTTAAAGAAAAAACCAGCATTAGGAATAGATGGTTTTAAAGTACTTTCCAATTTTGATATTCTGGAACTCTGTGAGTGCTAAGAACAAATTAAACACCTTTGCTTCTCTCTGGGACATACTTGAGAGAAGATACAGTGAATTTTTAAAAAAATCTTTGTACATATAGTTCTAAGAGTAACCTCATATTCAAAGATGTAAAATTGTTCTGAGATGCTGTAACTTCGGAGACATGTATAGCATCATAGAGTCCACAGTCTGCACAGTGAGGGAATAAGTTTTGAGCTCATATCTATCTAGAAGATATAATTTTTTTCTGTCAAGGAGAAGAGGCTTAAAATCCTCATTCTACCAGCTCAGCATGGAAAAATGCAGACTAACTAAGTATTTCGAGATCTATAGGACACCACAAAAAAAAAGAGAGAGAGAGAGAGAAAGAAAGAAAAAGAAAGAAATATTAAAAAGAAAAAAAAAGAAAACATTATGCAAGGTACTTAGAGGAAAATCTTTTCTCATTAGAAGTCATGAGGACTATGTATTAAAAAAAAATCTGAGCTCTGGGACATTGTGGATAGTACTCATCATTACATGACATTGGTATTAATCACCCTGAGCAAACATACCAGAGTAGACCAGTGTAGGACAAGAAGAGCATGGAACACAGAGAAGAAGGTCAGCAGAACCTGCACGATGAAAGAAAAAGAGAGAATATGCTGGACCAGGAGAAACATATCTATTAAACACTATTCCCTAGTGGCTTAACCAATTTCTAGAGAAGACTAATTGAAATTAATATCAAAACTACATTTATTGTATGTAGTAAGCTACAATTGCCTATAAGTTAACTGTTTAGCAGTGTGTATGTTGTCATTCCCTAATTCAGTCTTTTCTATTTAGACTTGTGTTAATTTTACAGTAAAATCTAGGGCAAAATGTCCCTCCCAATAGGGTTCTATATATATATACACATACATATATTTTAGAAGGGCTAAATGCACACCAGCATTTCAAAATGCACAAGGCAGTTTGAATCCTACAAAAAGAGAAAACTGCTTGATATTTATCAAAGTTATTTGATAATAGATTTTTGCATAGCAATCATTTTTTAAATTCTGTATAATATATATTCAGAATATACATATATAGAACATACATATATATCTTATACACACACACACACGCTTTGGGAATTCCTCCTCTGAATTGTAGTTATAATCCTGATGCTCAGCATAGGTTAGGTAAGAACACCACGCTCTGCTCTGCAGAATGCTATCCCCAACACAGCTTCTTCAGCCCTGGATGTATCCCAACACATTACGTGTTATGATGCTACACACTTTGCAAATTAGTACGTCGTCATGAAGTTGTGAGATTTACACGAGGTAGCGTTTATGCATGCATGTACACTATGTCATGTCTGGCTCATAACATTGCATGCTAAATGTGATTTATCTGAATGAAGCCCTGGGGCAGTAGAGTAGAATGTGAAGCTATCTCTGAGGGAAGGGAAAAGCAGTGTCTAGTGGGACAATGAGACATGACTATTGTAGTTCAAAAGAGTGGCAAAATAAAATAAAGTGTAAAAGTAGATGAAACAAGGAAAGCAAGGGAGGTAAGCAATTCCACGTGTCTTGAAGAGAAAGGAAATAAAGTCCAAATTTTCCACAGCATCTCTTGAAACACTAGTCCTAGAAGTTGTTAGCTAGGTGGTTCACAAATAAATGATTCATTGATCAAAGAATTTTGGACACCATACTCTATCTGATTTTTGGAGGTGATAAAGGCACTCCAGCATTTCAAAATGCACAAGACTGTTTGAATCTTACAGAAAGAGAAAACTACTTGATATTTCTCAAAGTTGTTTGATAATAGATTTTTGGATAGCAATCATTTTTTTAAAAAATTCTGCAGCTCATGGGTAAATGCTGCTTCAACAAGAATGAAAAGGCATTAAGCCGTTGCTTCATGTAATTCAGCTACAAAATAAAAAAATCATATATTTTGCATTCAGGTAGACCTGAATTCAAATCTTGGCTCTATCCTTTCCCATATATATGACCTTGAGCAAGTCAGCATCTCTCAGCAAACTTCACAGAGGATAATTATAAAATTATAAAATTATAAAACGCTAATTAGTGGGCATTTAACAGATTTACAGTATTAAAATGCAAATGAATAGGAACTACAAAAAATTTGGATTGAAGGTGGAGATTGTATATGAAAGGCAGATGCCGGAGACAGCTGGAGAACTTGGTAAATTTTTAGAAATATTATATATGGACGGGTTTGGAATACTATAATAATGTATTTATGCTTGAGTGTTCCTTCCCACCCAAAAATATTAAAGATGTTGGCAAGAAAGCAGTTGACTTAATGCTCTATATTAATGGTTCTTAAATTTTAGAGTGTATTAGAATTACCTGGGGGGCTTTTTAAAGCAGGTTGCTGGGCTCCAACATCAGTTTCAAACTCAGTAGATCTGGGATAAGGCCCAAAGAAATTGTTTTTCTTGCTAATTCACAGGAGATACTTATGATATCCTGGTTTGAGAATTAGTATC
This sequence comes from Tarsius wallacei, assembly GCA_963574415.1. Lineage (NCBI taxonomy): Eukaryota > Metazoa > Chordata > Mammalia > Primates > Tarsiidae > Tarsius > Tarsius wallacei. The sequence continues at coordinate 29,161 of CAUYQG010265216.1, forward strand.
ACTGTTCTATGTAGCATGGCCTTTAGACTGAAGGAGAAAGCCAGCTGTGGTCTGACATACTTGAAAATAAAGGAGTAGTCAAGTGCCTGGTTACCAAAATAAGACTGAAGATAGGCTTAATATAAAAAAGAGAATTGTAAGAAAACTAGATTGAAACAGATAGTAGATTATAGTAATCTAAAATTTTAGAGTTAGATGCTATATCACCTTTGACAAGAAAAATAATACAAAGCCTTAGAGGATCACTGGATTTAAGAAGTCCAACAAATTATAATGGTAAGACACTGGGTAAGTCACACAAGTGTGAGTTAAAGTTTCCTGATGACAAGAGCTGTGGCAGAAAGAAAAACAGTGAACTAGATGTAAGCTCTCCATATGAATGAGAAGTGATTGTTAAGATTATAGTGACCAGAAAAGGAACAGATCAACGCAACAGATAGCATGAGCCAAAAAAGAAAAATAATTCCAGGTAGAATGTTGATGCTCCCTCATCATGCTTGACACATGAAAAAAGGATCATCCCCTGGAGGAGGCCAACAGGGACCCTGTGTCTTCTAAGAAGAATCCATTTCAAATGAGAAAACAAAACGGCATATAAAGTATTCTTTGAATAGCATTAAAGAACAATCAGCTTGCAAATCAAGTTCTAGTCCCACAGGGCACAGTTCAAAGATATGGGAAATATATCAACAGTGGTTAACAATACAAATACAGGTGAAGATTTTATTTTGATAGTGGGAGTGGGGCAAGGCAAAGTGAACAAGGATAACAGGGATCAAAGACAGAATTAGTTGATCTCAAGTTTCTGAAATGAACTTTAGTATAACCTTTTTCTTGCATGGAAACTACTTAGGTGTCCTGCCTGTTACTGCTTCCCTGTGTTTTGAAATAAGACTCCCTATACTGGGGATGGTCCATTATTTCCCACATGTGTGGGAATACAAGAAATGAAGCAGCTTTGGTGGGGAAAACAAGAGAGTAGCTTTCAAGTCTGAAAATAAATATTATATATGTAAACTTGTATCCTATGACATTATCCTCAGAAATAAAGAATGTTCTAATCTGTATATAGACTCTTCATTTCTTCTTGAGAGCAATGCTATAGATTGCAGGTTTATTCAGTGAAAAAATGGCAAAATGAATCACCTAAGGCAATGCATGACAAAGGCATGTGCAGGGAGTAAAGTAAGTTCTGTGTCTATGCCCCATGTTCATAGAAATTCTGCTTGATTATTATAGAGGAACAACACTTTGAACACATGATATGTCATTTAGCATTTCCTGATTTGTATCATGTATCAATAAGCCACTTATCACATGCATTTGTCTATGGTTCTGGATGTTATAGCCTCCCTGAATAACCAGGAGAAGAAAATAGAGAAAGGCTTGAGCACTTCTTGAGTAATCTTTAAAATCACTTAATCAGCTTGAACTAAATTTGTTCATTCATTAGATTAATTTATTAAATACATACTAAATAAATAGTGAATGCTTAAATATCCATTAAGTAAGTGTTGAGCATTTACAAAGTAAAATAGAGATTTCAAGACTAAATTTTTCCTAATAGGTTAATTTTTATAATTAAGTAGGTGGAAATAATTTATAAACTATGAAGCCTTAAATAAGTGGTAGAAACTTTTAGAAAATTATTTTAAAGATTAAAAAAGGATAATTCTTTGTGTCTGAATATGAAAGAGAAAGTTACATATAATTTACGTCTGAGAACAAAAAAAAGCTATGTTTTTAGTCTGAAGAATGTTTAATTACATTAAAGATGATGTACAGCTTTGAGATATTTAGTCAACACTTCAAAACAAATCATTTTGAGGAAATCTGGCAGCATGTTTTGAACAGTTGTTCTACTTTTAATAGCTTACTATGGGATTGAAAACATGCTTAATATAATTACTAAATGTTATTTATTTTATTCTGTCAAAATTTTAATTTTTATGTTTGTCATATATGCCTCCCTCAATTTTCTGGATGAGTTTGCTTGTAGATAATAATTTGGAACACAGTGTAAATATAACTAAATCAAGTTGAAATTTCTATTAAAAACAGATTTTCTATTCAAATATATTACCGCTTCAGTTTCTTTATGTGCTCCTTTTCCTAATTTTCTAATTTTTAACTGTTTTCTTTATGTTACAACCTCTCAGTGCTGAGTGAAATAATCTCTCTCTTGATGTTATATATACACACATCCTTATCACCCCACATTTTTTCAGCTTCTAGGGATGCAGTGTAATTTCAGAGTAGAGCATAAGGCCTTTTCTTGGGTTAGAATGTAAATTGCACTTATTAATTGTGTATTCTTGGGGGAAAATATCTAACTAACCTTAGTTTGTACAATCAGAGTAATAATACCTATACAATAAGTTGTCACCAGGATTAAAGGAGATACTACATGGCAGATAACAAAAAGATTTAATAAATGTTAGTCTTCTTTCATTCCTTCCTCCTTCAGAGATTCATGTTTCTGTATAAGCCTTAAAATGGCTCATAACAGGCTTTAGGGAGAAACAGAATGCTATAATTCTAAATATATCCCCCAAATAGACTTTGTGTTCTTCCATATTGGGCCATGTGATAATTTTACCAATTTATTATTCAACTAGATCTCTGTTAAAATATATGCTAACACTCTCAGTGATAAAGATTTAATGTGCCACACTTCGGGCTCTGTGCTTAGAACTCTTTTTTTCTTAAATCTTCAATATCTTCTTTATTATGTTTACACAAGTAATGTCTTTAGCCACAATGTCTACTTCAGGTTAGGATTTCTTGTCAGATCCTCTACCTCCTATGAAATGATGCCAGTCAACTTTTATGTTAGCTCAAACAATGGAAATGTAGTATAGTACCTACGGGAGGAAGTAGTTTATTCATTAATTTTTTTTTCTCACTTAAGTCTGAAGAGAAAAAAAGGACAAGAAAGTAATGAGGTAGGGTGGGATCAATGATGATATGGCCACAGCTACCCCAGTTTGTAGGCATGAAATGTGTACATGATGAAAATGCTAAGTTCTTGTATCCCGGAAGAATGCCTAAAAGTATTATGTTAGACAAACATTGATTGTTTAGGATTAAGATGGCAGCTAGAGTGAGTTTCTCCTATGGAGTAAACCAAGATAGAGTTTCCTTAGCACCCAGAAAGACTAGCAGCATGTCCCACAACTCTTCAGATAAGTGATAATCACCACAGAGTGCAAAAAAGAGAAAAGTCCATTGACCTGAGTTGAAACTGGGCAGAGTGTCACCTGCACCACCGCAGTCCACCAGCAGCCTCTGGACACAGTGAGGAAGGGGAGTGTGGGAATTCAGGAGTTCTGCACACCTGCTATGGACTTGGGGGCTCCCTGAGCCTTGCAGGACTCCAGTCCCTCATCAGAAACTGCTTTACCCACAGCCACGCTGACACAGCCCTCGTGGAGTGGTGCAAGAAAAAAGACAGCCTTGAGCAGTGCCAGCTGCCATTTTCCAGGAACTCAACCCTGCTTTCCAGCTAACCTGCAAGGGGACAGGGAAAGCAAACTCCACAGCTGTAGACAGTTCCCAGCAGGCGGTTGCCTGAGAACACCTGAGGCCCTGAGGCCAGCTTCACTTTGACAATAACAAGGCAAACTGCCTGAGGCCAAGGTGGTAAGCCAGGGGGACTGTAAACTCTTCTGGGCCTGCCTTGCACAACAGCACTATTCCAGTGTCCTGAGACTTCCTCCTAATCCCCACTGCGGTAGCCAAGAGTGCACTTTTGCAGGGTGATCAATCTCCTTCCCCTCACTCCCCCACAACCCCCTTGAAGGCTCAAAATAGAGGACTGGTGAACCCCAGAGCCCCATCCTTCATCTAAGTTGACTGGGCACATCCTTGGAGCAACACACACCAAAGAGAAAGTCCACAGTCACCATTGCAGCTGGATTTCTACCACAATCACCAATTCCTGGCCAGAGGTCAACATTACAGTCCATCACATCTGATATGATACTTCAGTTTTGGGGAAGGCGTAATCACAAACTGCAGCTAACACCATTTTCCAAGCCATACCAGCCACTCAGAATGCTGTGAGTCAGTGCAGGTACCCAGCACAGGACTATCACATCTGGCAATTGAGAAACTCACCACACCAAAGTTATATATAACCAAATAAATCCTGCAGTGCCCACATCAGTCCTCTGCTAACCTCAAATAAGAAGAAATCGTCTTCCCAAATGAGAAGGAACCAGAAGAATATTTCTGACAACATAAAAACCAGAGTTCTCCAACACCCCTCAAAAGACCACATCAACTCTTCAGCAACAAATCCTAACCAAAATGAAAGTCTTGATTCCAGACATAGAATTCAAAAGGTTGATTATAAAATTGCACAGTAAGATTCAGGAGAAAGCTGAAAACCAATGTAAATTTAAAAACTATTCAAGACATGAATGAAAATTTTTCCAAAGAGATGCACACATACACAGACACACACACACATGCCAAATCAAAATTGTGGAACTGAAAGAATCATTAAGAGAGGTACAAAATGCAGTGGAAAGTTTTAATAGTAGAGTAGAACAAGCAGAAGAAAGGATCTCAGAACTTGAAGACAAGACTTTTGAATTAACTCAATCAAAACCAATAAGGATAAAAGGATCAAGAGAACGAAACAAAGTCTTCAAGAAACATGGGATTATGTAAAACATCTAAACCTATGATCTTAAGGTTTAGATAAACCTAAGAAGAAGAGAAAGTAACAGGTTTGAAAACCTATTTGAGGGAATAAGGAATAAACTTCTCTGGCTTTGTCAGAGATCTAAACATCCAGATACAAGAAGCCCAAAGAACTCCTTCAGAAGATTCATTGCAAAAGCATCAACCCCAAGACATAATCATCTTGTTATGCAAAGTTAATGTGAAGGAAAGAATTTTAAGAGCAATGAGACAAAAGCATCGGATAACTTACAAAGAAAAACTCATAAGATTAACAGCAGACTTCTCAGAAGAAACTCTACAAACCAGAAGGGATTGGGCCCTTCAGCCAAGAATTTTATATCCTGCAAAACTAAGTTTCATAAATGAAGGGGAAAGGAAGTCTTTCCCAGATAAGGAAATACTTAGGGAATTTGTCACCACTAGACAGCCTTTATACAAAATATTCAAAGGAGTTCTAAATACTGAACAAAAGGGCAAAATACACAGTAGAAAAATGCTGGAAAACATAAAGCCCACAGGACTATGGAACACCAACACAACAGAGTAAATAAATAAATAAATAAAGCAACTAGATAACAGTTACTATGGTGAATGGAAAAGTATCTTACATGTCATTATTAACTCTGAATGTAAATGGTTTCAATTCCCTACTAACAAGATAAAGACTTGCAGAATGGATAAAAAAGTGCAGGCAAAATTTTGACTGCCTTCAAGAGACCCACTTAACTTACAAAGACTCCTATAGACTCAAGATGACGGGGTAGGGAAAAATATCTCATGCAAATGGAAACCAAAAATGAGCAGTTATAACCATTCTAATATCAGATAAAACAGACTTTAAGTTAACAACAGTAAACAATGACAAAGAAGATTATTACACAATAATAAAGGATCAATTCAATGAGAAAACACAATTTTGAGTATATATGTGCCTAACATCAGAGTCCCAACTTTATAAAAAAAGTTCTACTATACCTATAAAAAGAGATAGACAACAATACAAAAATGATCAGAGACTTGAACATTCCACTGACAGCAATAGACAGACCATCAAAGCAGAAAGTCAACAAAGAAATATTGGAATTAAATCAGACATCTGGAACTAACAGATATCTGCATAACATTCCATGTCAAATCTAGAGAATATACATTTTTCTCATCATCAGCACATGGAGCATTCTCCAAGATAAGCTATATAATAGGCCACCAATCAAGTCTCAACAGATTCGAAAAATTAAAATCATATCAAGCAACTTCTCAGACCACAGTAGAATAAAACTATGAATTGACTCTAAGAGGAACTCGTGACATGAAACAGGAGCATCAAAGACAAACAATCTGCTCCTGAATGACCCTTGGGTCAAAAATGAAATCAAGATGGAAATTTTAAAATTCCTTGAAATGAACAACAACAAAGACACAAGTTAGCAAAACCTCTGGGACACAGCCAAAGCTGTGCTCAGAGGAAAATTCATAGTGCTCAAGGCCTTCATTAATAAGACTGAAAGATGGCATATTGACAACCTAACATCACACTTAAAGGAACAAGAAAAACATGAACAAACCAAACCCAAAGCTACGAGTTAGGATGGCCATTATTAAAAATTCAAAATTGTTAGAAATGATTGGATAGGCTGGGCCTGGTGGCTCAGCCTGTATTCTCAGTGCTTGGGAGGCTGAGGTGAGTGGATTGCCTGAGCCTGCGGGTTCGAGACCTGCCTGGGCAACTTGGTGAGACCTCATCTCTACAATAAATCAAAAATTAGTGGGCGTGGTAGTGCACACCTGTAGTTCCAGCTACTTGGAAGGCTGAGGTGGAAGGATCGCCGGAGCCCAGCAGGTTGAGGCTGCAGTGGTCGGGCGCTGCCACTACACTCCAGTCTGGGTGACAGAGTGAGACTCTAACTCAAAAAAAAAAAAAAGAAGAAATGATTGGATATGGCCAGACTTGGTGGCTCAGCCTGTAATCCCAACGCTTTGGGAGGCTGAGATGAGTGGATTGCCTGAGCCCATGGGTTCGAGACCCACCTGGGCAACTTGGCAAGACCTCATCTCTACAATAAATCAAAAAATTAGCCGGGCATGGTAGCACGTGCCTGTAGTATGGCTACATGGAAGGCTGAGGCAGAAGGATCACCACAGCCCACCAGGTCGAGGCTGCGGTGGCCAGGAGTGTGCCACTGCACTCCAGTCTGGGAGTCAGAGTGAGACCCCAACTCAAAAAAATAAAAAAGAAATGATTGGATAAATAGTTACATGTTTTGGAGAGTAGTATCTGATACATATGAATAAGAAATGATGATAAGTTGGAGAATACAAATATACCATATAAACACCAGCATACCTCCCCCAAAAAAGCTGGCGTATCAATGTCATATAACATACACTTATAGAATTTAATACAGAATGAATTGCTAGGGATATTGAGATATATTTTCTAATGATAAAAGGCTCTTCATCAGGAAGATGTACTTCTAAACGTGTATAAAATGAACAATATAGCATCAAAATTTATAAAACAAAAATTAATATAAATACAAAGAAAAATGATCCAATGTATAATAACAGTTGGAAGTTTTAACATGTCTCTCAGTAACTGATAGAACACCTCCCAAAATATTCAGCAATGATATGAAAGATTTGAACAACACAACCAACCAACTCTACCTAATAGACACATTAAAACATCACCCAACAATAATAGAATATGTCTTTCTAGAATTTAGGGTTTCTAAGCACTTGTCCAAAACTGGTCATACATTGGGTCATTAAGGAAACTTCAACACACTTAAAATGATTTAAACAATCTATGCAGAAGTTGCCCTCTGAACAAAACAAATGTGGGATGAATATAAATTTGTACTTAGAGGAAATTTCTAAACCTTAAATCTGTACCACATATTATACAAACAAAAGGCTGAAAATCAGTGAAATAGGCACAAATCTTGTACCAAATATCTTCAATTTTTCTGCCAGATGTACTCTCTGTCTTTAATATTCACCTTTTGCCCCGTGAGGTTGAGGTTTGTGGTCTATATTGAAAGAACTCCTCAGTTCTCTGCTTATATTTGGGCTTTGCCAGTAAAGAGCCTCAGCTAACATTGAAAGACTAGAAGAGATAAAATGCAGTGTATTTCACTGCTTGGCTCCTTCCCTCACCTAAATTTGGTTTGTCTCTTAGTTGAAGGTTATTGTTAAGCTTTGTTAGACAAATTACCAAAATGTAATCAACTTTTTAAATAAATTCTATATATAATTAATAAAGAAGAAATCTTAGCTTTAACATATTGACTGATTAAAATAGTATTATACTTCTTCAAGTATATTTATAAAATTCTTGCATCTGTTTTGATTCATAAAAGAGTATTATTAAGTACTTAGCTACTAAATATCTAGCAAAGATGTTATGAAAATTACAAAATAAGTAAAAGTACAAAATAAGTAAAAAATATTTTATTAATTTATGTGTCTAGTAGGTAGAGTTGGTTGGTTGTGTTGTTCAAATATTTCATAACATTACTGAATTTGTCCTCAGAATATTTTATTTTCATGGAGAGGAAAAGATAACCAATATATAAAACAATTGTAAAAGTTTGAAGATGGTACTTAATTGTGAAGATTTAATACATAGAATTGCAAATGAGAAAAAGACACAATGATATCAAAGAAAATGTTTTAGTTTAAAGCAAAACTATTCTTAAACTAGATTCAGTTCCGCTGCAGATACATTGAAGATGTTGATGATTTTTAAGAAAACAATTGTCAGTTAATTGCCAATCTTTCAGGAACTACCAAACATAATTGTCTACATGGAATCTTTTTAATCAATGCTCATAAGTAATATAAAAAAAATTATTCTTTGCCTTTATTCTGTGTATTATTCACTAGTTTAGATTTTCCTGATTATACTGTGGTGGAAATTTTGGTCTCATTCCTGATCTAAAAGGGGAATGTTTTAAAATTTCATAAGTGTGATGTTTGATGTAAAATTCTTTTGTAAATATACTTTTGTTAGATTAAGAATTTTTTCGTACATTTCCTATCCACTGAGTTTCTTAATCATGTAGAGATGTCAAAATTTATGGAACACTATGTATGCATTATTGATATTATTTTTTGTTTATCATGTTAGTGTGGAGTAGCTATTTTTAAATCAGATAAAACAGACTTTAATCTAATAAAAGTTAAAAAAAGGAGAGAAAGATACTACACAATGATAAAAGCCTCAATTCACCAGGAGGAAATATTCATTTGAATGTATACTCACCCAGCATAGGATTCTTACTGGTGAAGAGATCTATTTTTATCTATCTATCTATCTATCTATCTATTTATTTATTTATTTATTTTATTCATCATCAGCACCCAGATTTAGAAAACACTTGCTAATTAATCTAAGAAAGGGCATAAATAGTCATATAATAGTATCTGGAGATGTCAATGTCCCACTAACTACTTTTGATAGATCCTCAAAAAGCAAAACTCACCCAGGTATCTGGAACCTTAACTTGACGCTGAATCAATTGGATCTAACAGACATCCACAAAACACCCCACCAAACAATTAATATATATTCTTCTCATCGGCACATGAAACATACTCAAAAAATAACAGTTGCTGGAGAGGGTGTGGTGAAAAGTGAACTCAACAATTTAGAATGTGCTTGCTTACAATGGATTTGTTTTCACTGATGTTCTTTTTTTATATAAATCTATTATACTTTTCAATTGATGCAATGT
>CAUYQG010265222.1:0-37124 GCA_963574415.1 Tarsius wallacei
GCGAGACCTCATCTCTACAATAAATCAAAAAATTAGCCGGGCGTGGTAGCGCGTGCCTGTAATTCCAGCTACTTGGAAGGCTGAGGCAAAAGGATCGCTGGAGCCCAGCAGGTCGAGGCTGCGGTGGCCGGGAGCGGCCACTGCACTCCAGTCTGGGCAACAAGAGTGAGACACCAACACAAAAAAAAAAAAAAAAAATCGTCCACATTGCTTTTAAAAAGAAATTATGCAAAAGGAAATAAATTCATCTTAATGGTAGTAGAAATACGTCTTCTATTTTTAGAGGCCAAGTTGAAAGAATATATGCCCAAAAGATCTCTTCGCAAATTATGTGAATAATTCAAATTCAAATTTAGTTCAAAAATTAAAGTTCAGATATTATTCATTCATACAAGTATTGCATATTGACCATGTTCAGTGTGCCAGGAGCTGGCCAGGTGCAGAGGGTTACTCTGAACAATGAACTTAGAAATAGCCATCATATTTTTAGTCTTTTCTTGGATCCTGAATTATTTTAGAGCTTGGAAGGTATTAATCTGGTAGATCATAACCTCATCTGTAATGACAATAACTACCTCTGTAATTACATACATTAGCACAAATTTTAAAATATGAAACTTATTTTTCTACGAATGGTGGATTAACTTATGAAATATGAGCAAATAACATCAAAGATAATACTCTATTTTTAGGTACTGCATTTAAATAACTACATATCGTGCATACTCCCTGGCCTTGCTTCCATAAACTAATTAAGAGCACTAAATCATTGGCATTCATAAGAGATTTTACCCAGGTTTTTGTGTTCATTTTGAATGCATATATAATAGGAAACTATCTTATTGGAGAATTGAACTGATTGGCTTTACTTCCCATAAGAACTATTTTCACTCTGCCTGAACACTCAGAAAATTGGTAATGGCATACTTTCTATACTTCTCTTGGATTTACATGTATGGTTGCCCATGGATGGATGCTGTGCACACAAGTAAACACATCAGTTAACTTTATGAATAGCATGGGTGAAGTACAGAATGCCATTTTCAATGCCTGCCTTTATCCATAGCTTCTTAGTTCACATGTCTTGGCCTTTGTATGATGAAGCTGAAACCTGTGTTGAGTTCTTTGGGACATCTTTACTTTCCTCATAGTCCTAAACAGTACCCAATTTAAACTATCCAGGCATTTTGCAAATTTCAGAAAACATATGAGGCAGGTATCTCAAATTCTCTCACTTCTTGAAAAATACCTCAAAGTATTTGTTTTATTGGTATATGGTACAACTTCATCCATGAACATTTACACATTGTATGGAGCTTATAAAACCTCACTAAGGTTCAACGTCAAATGGGTTTGTAGATTTTAGTTGCTCAGTATCCTACTCTGGCTGTTTTAGAAAATCACCTAGGTTTCACTTTTTGTATTGTAACTCAATCTATTAGTAGTTACATTAGCAATAAATAGATAACTAACCAATATTATAAAGAATGCACTTTAAATGCGAAAATATCTATGTATTCTATACTGAAAAAGCTCTTAATTCACTTTTTCCCTAAATTGTCTGCTGAAGCAGGGTATTAACTTCTCTTTCTAGACCAAGAGTTCAAAATGGTGAATTATTGGAAGTGAAACAATGGACTTATCTTCAATATGAATAGCTGAGAAGTACTTATCACAGAATTATTCCTTTACTTTTGATTCTCTGGAGTGATTTTGACTTCCTGAAACCATCTATACTATTTAGAGTTACTGTGCTTCAAGAATTCTTATATTATTTTTTAGGTCATTAGATTTACAACTAGGTTTCTGTAGATATTTGTTTTTCAAGATGATTTAATTAGAAATTATTTACTATTAATTTCCTATAAAACTAAGTCGTTTTACTGTTCACACTCAATATTCAAGTATGGTTTGTTTAGTTTATAAAATATTCTCTGTTTAAAAGTTAAAAATGGAAGACTGGAGAATTTTCACTATTGTTAGGAAACTCATTGAGTTCTCAGCTCCATGTTGTGTATTTAACCCTCCATGGTATGCCCTTATGCCCTAGGGAAGAAATGGTGAGGAAGCCTCATTTTTTCTTCTCTCAGAGGTGGAGTTTCTGCTTTTCTCTTTCTAGATTCATCAGCTCTCAGCTTCCTGTGTACTTAACCATGTCTGCCTTCTTAGCACAATCCCCATCACCACTGTAGTAGTCTCAGTTTTGCCTATGAAAGTATCTTCTTGTCTATACCAATTTCCACCTGTGTTATCAGTTTCTTCTATGGAAAAGTGAGGCATAAATGAAATGGGAGAATTCCTACTTTTTAATATTACTTTCCAAAAATTGAGATTAATTTCTTAACTCTGAGTAGTAAACATGTTTTTGGTATTGTACTATGCATACAATGCTTTAAGTGCTGGAAATGACAATCCTCATACTGTGAATATTGTAACAGCAGGGTCAGAACTCAGGACTACAAATGAAAACTTTGATCTTCTATTGCTAGTTCTTTGTTTTGTCTGTTTGGCTTATTTTGATTTGGTTTAAATTGGCTTGAATTTAGAGATATTTTATGTGCTTACAATGAATAAATAATTTGTATTTTTCATAAGTCTCTTTTTCTGTCTATAAATATGGCAAATATTTGGTGGTAATTTTAAAGGGCATCCTTTCAGAATTCAGGCCTTTATAGTGCAGATGACATTGATATCCTGTGAAAGGGACAGCAGGATCAAGAAAGTATTCCTAGCATTTCTTACAGTGGCTTTCTCCTAATCCCACTGAACAGATTACTGTATTCTGTCCTTCCTCCATCTGTTGCCAATGAGCTACGACATAAGCGTCCAGTGCCTGCCAAAAGATATGACAATGTGACCATCCTCTTCAGTGGCATTGTGGGCTTCAATGCTTTTTGTAGCAAGCATGCATCCGGAGAAGGAGCCATGAAAATCGTGAACCTTCTCAACGACCTCTACACCAGATTTGACACATTGACTGATTCTCGGAAAAATCCATTTGTTTACAAGGCAAGTGCTCCATATGGCGGGTTGCAGTGCAACTCAGTGGCTAGTTTTCCAAGCCTCCTCTCCACAGACACTGCCCTCACAGTTCTCTGACTCCAGCACTGCAGCCCTAGTACAAGAAGTACCATGTATCCGCCATTTACCATTTTCTTAAGGAATTGCCTCTCATTACAAAACTTTCACTTTCTCGTGCATGTTTCATGGAGTATGTGATTCCTTGGTTAAAATGAAATGTTTAGTGCTTATTTGAACTTAGACTAACAAATCTGTGCAGGCTGTTTATCACATTTAGTATAAACAGCCTTAGTTTTAGTGCTCGGCAAGAGACATTTTTACTGACATATATAAATGTTTTGCACAGTAAAGAAGTCGTGGAGCATGAGGAGGGTATTGGGGACACGGATTTGCTTTCAGATAACATCGTCTTGAAGATAAACATTTATAAGGCATTTCTGCCCTTTGTTTCAATTTGAGACAAATATAATATCGGCAAAATGGTCAGTGGAATATTACTTCATAAAGGCAAGAATGTTAACTAAACCATCCCTAGGCATCTGGGGTAATATAATTCCGGGACTATTTATTTTATAGTCATTTTCTGAGGTACAGTGTAGTGTTTGGTGAGCATATCATAAAATAAATGGTTAACGACCATGATAAATCACTGAACTTCAAGAAGTGGCTCTTGTGCCTTCATATCCATCACTGTTTTAAGGGGAAATAAGGTTTAAAAAATGTTCTAGTGAATTAAAAGGGGATCTGAGATGGATAACTAGTTTCTTACTAGAGGAAAAATAATTCTGTATCTATACTTGCCTATAACCAAATAACCCAAATGCCATTTGTGCAAATTACAAATAATTGCAAAGTTTTATTTTGTTGGAGTTGGATGTATTAGCATTTTAAGAGAATTAAGGAGGGAGGGTAGTTTTAAAGTTGTTGATAGCCTTGGGAAAAATATATTTTAAATTATGGTAGCAAATTAAGCAGTCATTTTTATTCTAATCAATGAAAATTTGAATATATATACTATATTAGGTGGAGACCGTTGGTGACAAGTATATGACAGTGAGTGGTTTACCAGAGCCATGCATCCACCATGCACGATCCATTTGCCATCTAGCCTTGGACATGATGGAAATTGCTGGCCAGGTTCAAGTAGATGGTGAATCTGTTCAGGTTAGTAAAGTAGATATTATAATAGTAGTAGTGGACTTTTCTGGAAAATGGATTCATACTCTTGACCAGGAAATCATTAATATTTACAAAGAAGGGCATTTTGACAATGAAGAATATACTATTTTATTACATTCTGTCATAGACATTTTTTTGTCTATCTAGTTGTCATTATCTAGTCTGTCTTGTGTACTCAAAGTCATGAAGATGAGAAAAACCTCCTGCTCCTTTTTTTAAAAAAAATATCTCTTTCATGTGTCTCATGTAAGTTGCCAGAGTTACAAATTTGAAATCTTTAGATTTCAAATGTTTCTCTTGAGACAGGGATTTTGTGAAGGTTTTTGAAGTTGTCTGTTATATTATATATTATATAATAGAGAATTCTATAATTTTATATGATGACTTTGCATGTCCTGTAATATAAAGTAAATAAAAATTCATGTGTTAATGATTCAAGTTGTTGAAGCAAAGCTTTGATTTCTGCAGATAACAATAGGGATACACACTGGCGAGGTAGTTACAGGTGTCATAGGACAACGGATGCCTCGATACTGTCTTTTTGGAAATACTGTCAACCTCACAAGCAGAACAGAAACCACAGGAGAAAAAGGAAAAATAAATGTGTCTGAATATACTTACAGGTAGGAGAAAATGTCTTGCTGTTGGTTGATTTGCTGGGAAAATGAGTCTTTGCATGTGGTTTAGCTCTATTGTTACTTTTAAACAGTTATCACTTCTGCTCTTCCCCCTCCCTCTTAGGATTGATTGTATCCTTATTTCCATTTTAAATCATTTCACCCCTCCCAGGAATTCAAGATGTGGTCATTGTTACTAAACCTTGAGTGACCTGTCAATACAACTTCAGCATGTGCTCTTACTGTCTGGGTTTATAACTTGAGTACCTGTTACCTCCATACTACCATACCACTTTTCTCCCTACTCCTTTTACTCTCTTTTAGATGTCTCATGTCTCCAGAAAACTCAGACCCACAATTCCATTTGGAGCACAGAGGCCCAGTGTCCATGAAGGGCAAAAAAGAACCAATGCAAGTCTGGTTTCTATCCAGAAAAAACACAGGAACAGAGGTATGACTAATCAGAGTGTAATTCTTGTATTTAAGACAGAGTATAAATACAGGGAGTTAAATCATAATCACTGAAAATATGTTTCATTTGAAAATAATTCTTGCTTACAGAAATTAAATTTTAAATCAGGCAGCGGAAATAACTAGAACATTAATGAGCCAGTTCGGACAATAAAAACTTCTTAGGGGATACTTTATGGTTGCCCGCTTTTGTCCTCTGATGAAATTAAAACTGAAACACTAGATTAAGAAAACCTGTTTTGTTGTTGCCGTTGTTGTTGTTTTTCCTCTATAATCTGGACCTAACACGATTGAGGTAAGGGCTGTGAAGGGCTTCCAGCCTCCTTCCTCGACTGCCTAAGCTGAGTCTGAGATCAGGGCTAAGGAAGACCTGCAACTCATTGGAGATTTTCTCACTACAAAGCTTAAGATTCTTCTAAGGGACAAGATATCTCTCTGTGGAGTTTTTAGGGAATTTTGGAAATCCAAATTCTTCATGTGTTTCTCCTAGAAACATGGATGATTTATAATTGGCCAGAATCTAATTAATTCCTTAGCAAGCTTTAGGCTCTTGCTAGTACTATGAGTATACTCCAGCCAGAACCCTGAGCTAGAATAGAGCAGCAGGGCATCCAGACTGGGACCATGTCACTCACAGTGGGACTGTACACTAAGATCATACCTAGCTTTTTCCCGCTCACAATATGTTGCTTCAAAGCAAGTTTGAGATTTTGTGCCTCTGTTGATGTATTGGTTGTTTACAGGGAGTGAGACTGCATGATTATATTTATTTCAATGTATGTATCCATTTTCTAAAAATGCTTTTGCAGTATAGCAAGTCCTAAAGGGAATGGAATGCCCAGATTTTTTTTGTTTGTTTTTTGTTCTTTTGTTTTTGAGTCTCACTCTGTTGCCCAGGCTAGAGTGCTGTGGCAAAGTCACAACTCACTGCAACCTCAACCTCCTGGGCTCTTGTGATTCTTCCACCTCAGCCTCCCTACAGGCATGTGACACCACGCCGGTTAACTTTTGTGGTTTTTTTTTCCGCTAGAGTTAGGGGTCTCATTATGTTGCCTAGGCTGGGCAACTCCCAGGCTCAAGCAATCCACCTCAGCTTCCAAAAGTTCTGGTACTATAAGCATGAGCCACCATGTCCAGTCCCAAGTTTTAAAATATTTGTCTTCTTTCAGTTTGTTTTACTTTAAATAATTTATACCTATGGGGTTGGCATGCTTACTGATGTTCTTCTGATAAACGAAACTATACTTCCAGTGTTGGTCATCTTAGGTGATGGCTCTGTTTTTCCCAGAAGTAGAGTGGAAATGATTTACAGAAACTAGATATGAATGCAGATCATGCTGTCATAGAAAGACAAATATATTTAGGGGCTATTACAAGCTTTATTATTGCTGCAAATCAGTCTTCTATTTCTTCCACCTTTTTAAGGAAACAAAGCAGGATGATAACTGAATTACAGATTGTGGAGTGAAGAGGACTGCTGGTGAGGTTCCAGTTGACTCCTAACACTTGCCCAGCCCAGGAGAATTCTTCCCCAGGGATACAGATTGTGCTTTGTCCTTGTTGATGATCCCAGCCTTTCTTCTACCTATATCTCTCATTCTCCATTATTGAACTTCAACTCTGCTTTTGATTACTTGTAGGGTTTTAGTATATTACCTAAAGTTCGCCTTTTGATGTGGACAATGTGAGCTTCATGTGTCTTAAGATCTACTACAAGTATTGTCTAACGTGGTGATTTGCAAGTAGTAGACACCCAATAAATATTTGTTAAATTTAATGAAATGAAACTTAACAGTATTTGGCAATATATATAAAATGGTTTACCAAATCTGTTTAGTGTTCCACACACATGTATATGTACATTTTAGTGACTATAACTTGTAACAAAGTTTATATCATGTTAGTGTATATCATTATAGAATCATTTTCAAAAGGACTGAATTCTAAGTTTTAGAAAAAAAGAAATTTATTTTCAGACTCCCAAAGTAAGAATTAATATACCGAACTAAGAAGATAGTGACTATTTTGAAGTATGCTACTTTCCCTTCGGAAATACAGAATACGTGCTTCTTAAAGTATTTGGTTGCTCATTCCAAACATGTGGCAATTACAAATCTTCTACAATTCTATAATTTGCTTTGTATCCCTTGTATTAAATCTCATCAACCACATGCAGCTATTATAGAAAGCTGTCTCATTTCACACTGAGCTGTTATGTTAGCTCAGGCTAAAGGCTAGGGGCTCTAATTATATCCCAGAAGAAAGCTGGAAACACATTGAGATGTTTCTGCGGGAGCCACTCTTGGCCTTTTGTTTTCAGAAATGAGCTTCCTTTTCTTAATTTAGAAGAATGTGGTATATCTAGGACATCATGTTCAGAAAACGTAGTTTAATTTCAACATAGAATGCATTGCTATTAAAATAATTGACCTCTTGTTCTTAAACTTCTCTGGTAATTTATCAATACCTATCCTTATAAAATAGAGTGCAACTACGTTTGTGTAAAAATGTTTGTCTTTTAGCATTTCATATCAGCACACCAATATATGTATAAATGTGCCATGTTAATGTGTAAAAGAATCTGCAATAAATTATTTTTTCCACGTGTCTCTATACAGTTTTCATTTCAATAAAAACAAGATTAAGATTATTTTTCAATGTCATTTTTGTAAATATATTCTATAATTTTGCCTATCATACATTTTGAATTAATTTTGATTTTGCTACTGTTATAAATTTGTACTGGCATATTCCTCTTAGCATATTCTTAAATGCTATTTTTCTTCAGTACCAACAAGTGGCAGAAAAAAGAAAGACTGGACACAGCGGGGAAGAAATACAGTTAAAATATGAAATGATATCAGTCTCTTTAAAGAGTTCTCAGTCTTTTAGGAGTGACCGACAAGTATACAAATAATTAAAATATGAGATATTTATGATGATGAAATCTGTTCAAGATATAGGAAGAACACTTAGAGAATGAGTAACTTGAGAGCAGAGGGGTGAGGTGGGAATAGTTGTTATGCCTGTTTTTAGAAGAAATTCAGGAAAACTCAAAAACTACAGTGACACTGCTTTCTTCCCAGAATCCTGCATGCACTTATATCTACATGTGGTAGGTACTGCTCTTGGGGTCTGGGATGTATCAATGAACAAAACACCTCTACCTTTGAAGGGCTTACATTCCAATTTTAACATATTGAATAATTTTGCTGTTGTTGTTGTTGTTGTTGTTGGTGGTGGTGGTGGTGGTGGTGGTGGTGGTAGAGGTAGAGATGGGGTCTTGCTATGTTGCCCAGGCTGGTCTTGACCTTCTGGCCTCAAGTGATCCTCCAGCCTTGAGCTCCCAAAGTGCTGGGATTACAGCCACTGTGTCTAGCCTAAATGTTTTTAAAAGTGTACTATTTTCTGTCTACGCTCTCTTTGTTCATGCACTGATCTCTAATCTGAGCAAGTGCAAGATTTTTCCTTATAAATCTGTCTACCTCCTATCTTTTCTCTCCTCATTTCACACTCTCAAATTGCTGCCAAAGTGATCTTTCACAAATCCAAATTACTCTCCTGCCTAAAATCACTTCATTGCCATTTATGATCTTGCACACCTTAAAAAAGCACACAAAAATCATCTTACCAGTCTCATCTCCTGGTTGCTCCTTTTGTAATTGTATACTTTGACCTGTCTGCAATGCCCTCTACCCATATTCTGCTGCAAATTTTTATTTCTCCTTAAGACTCAGCTCAATACCCTCTCACTGGAAATTTCTCTGACTCTCTTACGTAAGTTTACTTCCTCGATTGTCCCACAATACTTACAAGGGTCAGCACATTATCTGTTTATATATCTGTTTCCTTATTAGGCTTTAAGTTCCATAAGGCTAAAATAGCTCCTATTCCCCTAGATATCTGCTGGGCCTTCCACAAAATAAACACTTGATAAATATTTGTTGAGTGAAAAAAAATGGAGGGAGCAGTCCCTTAGAGTCATGGGGATTTGAAGAGAGGAATAATACATGAGATTGGAGAAAAGAGGCAAAAATTATTAAAGTTGTAGTTGGAGGAGATCATGCTGTCACTGGTGTAGGCGCTGATGGGGACAAGAGCCTGGCCTGAAGGTGGAGTTAGGGGCTATTGGACTGTGTGTATGGGCCTGCTTTAAGGTGATGGCAGGGCAGAAAGCTAACTGAAAATCAATCAAGATTTACTATTAAAAGTGTATAATAACATGAGATAAAGGGATAAGGAGAAAGTAAGTCTCAAGTGGAGTCTTCTTGCTTGGTAACTGAGTAGATGATGGTTTCATTAAACAGAGGGAGGATGCAGAACTGAGCTTAGGGGAATGGTTGTGCAAATAATGTTAGACATGGGTTGAAGTTCTTGTGAATATATTTTTTAAAAGACTATTCTCTCCAGGTGGTGTTAATGTGTATAGAGAGAGTGGAACTTTTGGGGCCAAACTAGTTTGAATTTTCAAGTAACCTGTTACTAGCTCTGTGATTGAGTTGATAAAGTCACATAACCTTTCTGTAACCCGTTTCATTCATTGTAAAAATGGTGATTATAATAACCACTCAATAGTTATATTTAGAGTTGAGAGATCTAATTGCAATATGAAGAAATTAGAGGAGTTGGAACTTTGGCTTGTCCTTTCAGGAAAACTAGAAAATTAATCTAAGAAATGCAAATTTGCCAATCACTGCTAACATATATTATTAAAGGCAAACCATGGACAGCATGTGTCATGAAAAAACAAAGGGGTCAACAACCACAAAAAAACTGTGAAGACATTTTTCACTTTGCTGAAGCTTTAAACAAATTCGATGAAAACTGCCAAAAAATTAGAATCAAATATTATGAAAAGATAACAGTTTTATCAGTTTGATTTGGATAGACATATGTTTCATTTATTTTTTAATTAATATTTTTGTGAGTTGGAGTCTCACTCCATTGCCCAGGCTGGAGCGCAATGGCACGCTCATGACCACGCCAGCATCTTCCTGCTAGGCCCAGGCGACCCTTTCACCTCAGCCTTCCAAGTAGCCGGAAGGAATTATAGGCGTGCACTACCACGCCAGCTATATATATATATATTTTTTTTTTTGTAGAGATGAGGTCTCGCCAAGTTGCCTAGGCTGTTCTTGAATGGAGGAGCTCAGGCAATCTGCTCACCTCAGCCTCCCAAAGTGCTAGAATTACAGGTGTGAGCCACTGCACCGGGCCTAGGCACATGTTTTAAACTTTTACAATTGAGTACTAATTTAAATATACATATATTCCAGAACTAACTTATTATTTTATTTGGTTTAAAGCTATGACTGATTCACAAAATGATGTGTTTTGTTTTATTTGTCATTGAAGGGGGAAACATTTCTAGTCGGCTTACCTCTAGTCTTTCTCCTTTGGCTGCCTTCACTAATGGCTCTTAGAACCTCTAGAGGGCAGCAGAGAATGTTGATTGGAATTGAAGACTGGAAAGGAGCTAGAAGGACCCGGGTTCTCCTACAGCAGAGTTCTTGGAGAGTCACTTCCAATGTGCAACCTTGAGTTTATCCCTTCCATTCTCCCACAGATTCAAAGGAATATCATACGAATAATTTCTGCCATTTATGACTATTTGTATAGCATGAAATCTATTCACACGTCTTATTCAGAAATTTCACCCAATATGTTCTGCTAATTTAGGAAGCTGCCAACACAAGCAATTTGTTATAGGAGCAATAGTTTTGTGTTCTTACTATAAGTAAACTAAGCTGCATCCTGCTCATGTTAAAAGCTATCAGGTGCAGATAAGTGCTGTTTATTTATAAGGACAAAATGGGGAAACCCTTTATTTTGCATTAATTAAAAAAATGCACTTGTGTTTCTTCCTTGCCACTTCTGCCATATTAGAAAGGAGAAATATAGTGTAGGTAAACAAAACAAAATAAAACAAAACACTGGACAGAAAATCAGAGCCTGAGTCCAATTCTGGCAAGGAAATCTTGTGGCCTTTACAACTCACTTAACTTATTAGGACTCAGTTTCCTCATCTGTAAAATAAGAGCTGGTCGAGATGACATCTAAAGTTAAATGCTGTTGCAAAATCCTATCATTTGGTAAAAATTTCACAACATTTTAAAGTTTTGACTATGCTAACTTTTACAGCCTAGGAGCATTGAGTAAATCAGTCAAGGGATTGGCACTCTAACTTTTAAGAATAAATATGAGAATAACACTTGGTGAGGATTTTCTGACTCTAAGCTAAAATAAAAATGACTAGATCATGATTAGTGTATTAATATACATGTAGAGTATTAATGTATGTGTTTCTACTAAAAATGTTCCCTGTAATGGTTAATTATGAGAGCTAAATTTAAATTCTTTACAAGCTGCATTTTTGATTGCCTAAAAACAAGAGGAGAAAATATATTTCTATTTCAATTATTATCTTCTGGTTCACACAGTTACTGTGGTACAGTCTGTCCCAAAGAGGGTTTATGTAGCCAAATCTCCAGTCATCCTTTTGAACAGAAAACTACTTCTTAACAGTTAAAGATGGAAAGTGTCAGTGTTACATATAGATTGGTATTTGTTTATATTACTATTAAGAAATTTGTTTCCCATTTTGTGAAAGGGTGACCATAGTTGCCTACCAAGCAGTTTAGATCATTAAAGAAAAAAGAAACTCATAAAGGTATTATCTTACAAAACAATTTTTAAAAATCTGTAAATACTGTCCCATCTGTGATTTTTCTGCATCACATGGATACATTTTACTATAATTTACATTATATCAATAAATAAAATAGAATTATACAGTTCTGAACAACCTGAGTACCTAAACCTGACACTGTGATATGTATAGTTTTTGATGAATTAGAACAAATAATATAGCCAGAGAGATGTTTTTTATTTTGTGTAAAAAATCATCACATTGTAAGACACTGGTGAAACCAGCTACTGTTTCCTCTACTCCTGGGCAACTGGGACTTCGTAAGAAGTTTGTGTCCTGGAATCTGACAGAAGATGAGAGCAGGGCCTGAAGAAAATACAGGTTTCAGGAAGTACATAAATGTGAAATTGAAGGTCTGATAACAAAGTCCAGTGGCCTGTCCAAAGAAACCAGTAGCTTGGAGAGTTAGAGACAGGAAGGATTTCAGAAGTAGGTGTGTCTGACATTCAAAGCCTTCTACAGGGTGCCAGTCTGTGTGTGCAAGGATGTTTTTGGCACATACTGTTTATAGATTTTATATTCTCAGTTGTAAGTATAGAACATGATATAAATAATGGGTGACTGTAATTCCCTGATATATCAGTATAACTTTTTTTTCCCTCTAAATCACAGTATTTTTAAGTCTGTTTAAAAACTGCAAGGGTAATCTCCAACAGCATGGTCTTAAAAGGAGTATAATGTGAGACACAAATGCAAGTTACATATGATGTGAATTTTTAAATTTAAAAAAATTTTAATAGCCACCCTTCAGAAAATAGAAACCAGTGGAATTTATTTTGATAATATATTTCACTTAGCCATTATAGCCAAAATATTATCATTTACACATGTAATTTATTTAAAACTGCTAATTAAGCCTTTGAAATCCGGTGTGTATTTTACATTTGTAGCACATTAAAATTCAGAAAAATCACATTTCAAGTGTTCAGTGGTCACATGAAGCTGGTGGCCATCACACTGGACACTGTAGAACAGGATATGCAGGCTACTGATTGGATCTTCCATACAAAACTAATAGTCACCTTAGATATTTGACTGTTTCTCCTTGACAACAAATTGAATCAATTTTGTTATTTATAATACCAAAGCAAAACCAAAAAAACGTGGCTGATTAGTTGAAAGTGGTAATGGAATTGTAAAACATGTATGAGTGTTTATACTTTTTTATTTTGGTTCTGAAATGTAGTTCTGATTACACTATTTCTTTTGAACTTTAACACCATATGCTACAACACAATATAAATGGCAGTAAGAGGGGTAATAAAGGAAAATGAGTTCTATCTGGGAGGTTTCTAGAAAAATATTTAAAAAAAAGAAATTGGATCTTTTTATAACTTGCTAACATTAGTAACTCAATGTTTTGAGATAATAAAGGATCTTACTTTTCACTTGACAACATTTTGCAATTTTTTAATGAGACTCAATTATAAAGCACTAAGCAGGACCTATTACCTTTTGACAAAGTTAAGGCTCTTTATAAAGAACTAGTTCATCACAGTTACCACCCACATTATATTTCTTTTTTTTCATTTGTATTCCTGTTGAAGATTCTTCTTTCCCTGTCAACGCAGCCTACTCTTTTTGTACTTGACAAAAGTATTACCAACGTGTTAACTGAAGGAGAATTATGCAAAAGACGGATTCCAAAAGATTTGCACATTTGTATATGTGTGAAAAATTTTTACTTGACTTGTGCTCAAGAAAATGTCACAGAACTATAGGAACCCTTCAACAGCAGGAGGAGAAAATGTCCCTGCCTCACTGTCCATTGGCCATTCTCTGTGAATTTACAAAAACTTGTTCCTGATTCATGAACAGTTGAGATTCAAAACTCATTGACTACAGCTCATCGTATTTCTTGACATAGAAAGCCCTTAACAGCCGTTCTTTAAAAATATAAAAAGTTCCAATAAAAATAATACAACTAATTTTAAATTTATATTTTTAAAAACATTTTACTGCATTATAACTGATAAGCAAACTGAATAGCCCTGAGAAAGTTGAGATAAGTGGTGATCAGAATCCCTGCTGCCCTTGAAGCTCACAATGACCAGCATGACAATCAGAGAGCAATACTATAGTCACTATGTGCCCAACGTTGTTTGTGACATTTTACATGTGTTTAATCCCTGTAGCAATTCACTGAGTAGATACTCTTATTATCAGCTCCATCTTACTCATGAGGAAACTGGAGTACATCAAGTTTGGGGAACTCACCAAAAGTCAAACAGAGTTAGTGGTAGAGCCAATATCTGTATCCAGGCAACTAGATTCCTGAGCTCATGCTTCCAGCCAGGATGCTTTGCTGCCTCTTACATCACAAGCAGGCAAGCAATTGGCAACTGTTGAACATCTCATGGGTGTTTTAACGTCAGATGATCATGTGTCAGGTGACAAAGTTCTAGTCAGACAAGCAGGCAAGGAGTATGAAAAAAGATATAACAGGAAGTATTGGCTGTAAATCTTTCTACAAACTCTGAAGAACAAGATTTAGAGGTTTGGGGCATAAAGAAGAGGTCAAAGCAGGACTAGAAAATGGTACTGTTCCCCCATATGTGGAACACAAGGCAGTAACCATAAAGGCTAGAACAGGAGAACCCGTATGGTGTGCAGCAGAAGAGACATCTTAATACTAATTGGTCCCTCTAACTATAAAAGGTTTACCATCTTCTGCCTAAAAACTAGATTGGTCCTAGAGTTTTCAGATTTGGGGATTGACTAACTTCAATAGCAGAATCTGATGGGCTGTAAAAGTAGGGAAAGAATGTAATTTTCTGTATCCTTCCATGAAGGCATATACTAAGAGTACAGCCTCCCTGGCTGAAGGGAATCCTTTATGAAGATGGGCAACATTAGCCTTCCCTGCCCTGTCACCCTGACTAGCATTTTAATCTTATTTGTATGGGATTTTGACCAAAGGATTTTTAAGGGGAGGGGAGGCTTCTTTCTGGGGCTTATAAGGTCTCCCAGAAATACAGAATAAACTTTCCTGAGTTCCCCATCTTTCAGTCTGCTTCTACAGTACCTGTGCATAACACCACAGCCCTTCTTCTCTCTGCTATAATTGGACTGACTTGCTGCTTGTCAAATAGACAGTGAAAAAAAGAGACTTCAGAAGCAGTACATCCACTCATTAGTCCAAGCAGCCAGAACAAAGCTGGAATATAGGCTAGTTGAGTGGGGAAGAATGATATTTGAACAGTTTGAAAAACATCTGTGTTTTCCTCTTGGTGGTTTGTTCTTTGTCTTGGTGGTAGATTTATTTATTGGAACAGCTTTCCTTCACATACACATGCATAGTCATGGCGAAGACTGTGATGCTACATTGAAGTTTTTAAGAAAACTTCACTGAAGATTTGAAGGGTGATATCAGAAAGGAATAGCCGCACAGAATACAAAAACCTCAGGATATGAAATTATTCTTCTTCTCAAGCTTCCAAATTTCCCTGGTTGTACTCAATCATAGAAGTCCCAGTGCCAGCCTAAAGAGTCCTCAGCTTGGAGTCGCTTCTATCTTTTCCCTTCACTAAGTCTCAGTGCCCCCAAATCTCTCTGGGCCTACTTGGAAGAATTGTCAATTCCCTTGCATTAGTGATCTCTGGAAATTATGATATTTTATTAGGAATTAAAATAATATTTCTTTTTTGAGATAGTCTCACTTTGTCACCCAGGTTGGAGTGCCGTGGCATGATCATAGATCACTGAAACCTCAAACTCTTGGCTTCAAGCAATTCTCCTGCCTTAGCTTCCCAAAGTGCTGGAATTATAGGTGTGAGCTACTGCACCCAGCCAGAAAGAATTTTTTTTTATTGTTAGTAATTATTTGCATTATCAGATGATAAAATATTGGTGATATATGTGTATAAATCTCAGCATTCAAGGGAATGTGTGCACTTTCTTCTAAATGATGCCATTAAAGAACACAGTTTCAAAATGTATACTTCAGTTTGACTACTGTTTAATCCTATTTTTAGAAGCATAGCGATTTTACTGACTATTTTTTTTCTTTTTTTTGAATTGGGTCTCACTCTGTCGCCCAGGCTGGAATGCAGTGACACGCTCACAGCCACCCCAGAGTCGACCTGCTGGGCTCTGGCAATCCTTCCGTCTCAGCCTTCCAAGTAGCCGGAACTGCAGGCACAAAGCTACCACACCTGGCTTATTTATTTATTTATTTATTTATTTATTTATTTATTTATTTATTGTAGAGACAAGGTCTCACCAAGTTGTCTGGGCTGGTCTCGAACCCGTGGGCTCAGGCAATCCACTTGCTTCGGCCTCCCAAAATGCTGGGATTACAGGCTGAGCCACCGAGCCTGGCCTTTCTTTCATTTAAATTCATTTAGAGTTTCCCCATACATACTGTCCATTCTTACTGCTAGCACAAGTGTATGAGAGAGAGTGTGTGTGTGTGTATATATGTGTGACTTTTTAGGGAATTTGAAAGGTATTATTAACCAGATTTAAAATGGTAATTGTGTGTACCTAAAGAAACTTGTATCACATTTAGATACAGAGATATGAATTTTAAGGTCTTGAAAATATAAGCTGTTTTCCTTTCCTTTTTCTTGTTCCTTAAACAGAGCTAAAATTAATAAGATACTTTTTGTTTGTCTTGTCCTTGTAACTCTATAAGAACAGACATATACTTACTATGCCAGGTCACAGGGTTGTAAGAGGAAAGTGGGAAAAGAGATGCCAAAATGCCTTGATTTGGAGACTTCAAGTAAAAGAAACAATGGTAGGCCAGCCCCACACTTACTAATGTATTCCCATGCTGATATTCAATGTTCAAACACATCAGTGACACCCTGTAAAGGCCTCATGGAGGTAAACATAAAATCTTTTGTTACTCAGCATCTGCTATGATGCTAACTCAAAGGCTGACTATTTTGCTGTTATATTTTCCTTCTTTGTTTTAAAGGCATTTTAAATTAGGTAACATTTGTACAAAATTTCATCTTGTAGATGGACCAAGATTTTCTCAACCCAACTAGCATCACCAAACATTGACACTCAGAAGCTGGGGCTGTACTGAGTAGTGACATTCAGCTCATATTTCTTGAGTGTGTCAGCGACTCACCTGGTACAATCCTACTACACTGGTATAGGATCAACCTGTTCATTCAGTACACAGTAATTGAGCTCTCACAATGTGCAAGACTCTGGTCTAAGAGCATGGGGTGGATCAATGACAAATCGACGTTTCTTGTCCTCTGAACACTTGCATTCTAGTGGAAAGAGATAGACAATAAACTATAAATACAATATAAAAGTAAATTAAATGATAGAGAATGATGCGTTCTATGGGGGGAAGAACAGGGTAAGGGAGATTAGGATGCAAGGATGGAAATGGAATTTCTTGTGATTTGGAAGTGGGAGATGGGGCTGGCCTTGACGAAGGTGATGGGTGACCAAACATTTGAATTGTCTGAGGTGGTTATCGCTAACTACGAAGGAAGAGCAGCTCAGAGAAGGACTGTCAGTACTTGGGCTTAGAGCAGGTTCAAGTTACATGTGTTCCAGAAACCAAAAAAATAATGTAAGTAACCAAGCAATGTAAGCAAGAGTAAGAACAATGGAGTACCCAGGCCTTCTAACACTCTCTAACTTAGCTATAAGAAAGAAATGAATGTCACAGGGAATCTGACACAGTTAATAATTATTCTTTGACCTAATAAGTAGGTGATATTTACAATACACTGCGTGAATTGCTATCCTTAACCATGAAAGCTTTTCATAATTTTGCCGCTGTCTTCCTCCCCTTCTCCTGGTCATGATTTGTAACGACTACTTATTGTTTCACCATACGGCTGACCCACAACTTATCCATAACTCTTCTATTGTTGGATATTTGGATTAATTCCTATTTTCCATTATTATAAATAATACTACAGTGGTATCTTGCATATATAAATCATTTTAAAGGCTATCAAAATACTAAGAACACTATCTGCAATTGATAGCAATATAAGAAAATGGAGATATCATATTTCTAAACTACTGATTTGGCTATTTGAGGGGTAATTTAGAAATACATTGAAAACATTGAAAATAATATCTAGAAATTACTCTTCTTGAGTTGTATCCTCTGATAATAATATGAAATGTGAAAAATTATGATTAAGAATGTTCATTGCAGTATTATTTGTAATGGTTAAAAAATGAAAATCAATTCACTTATAAAAAGTTGTTAAATACATTAATGTTATGTCCATATATTTTTTGAATGTTATGGAAAAATTCTTATGATATATAATATATATATAATAACAGTGTTCGAATGTTGTACTTTTATGGCATATTTGTATTCTGTGGTGCCTTTGTTAGTGGGCTGTTTGTTTTTATAAACCCTTTTGAATATACTCTGAAATAGAGATACTATAGTACTTTGCAAATATACACAGTATTTTTTGTTATTTTTTATTATTATTTTTAAATTTTAAAGATGTGGGGTACAAGTCAGGACAGGTACATAAGTGTTCATGATACAGGTAAAATTTGGGCCTCCCTTTGGTTCCCACTTTGCCTGGTTTGAGATCATGTACCTTTATTGATGTTATGTGCGCCCCTCCCCCCCTTTCCCTGGCAGTTTCCCTCTACTGCCAATCCCTTTCTTATAGTCTTATGATAAATGTCCAGGGTCTGCTTATGAGTGAGAACATATGGTACTCAGTTCTTTGTTTCTGTGATAGATCACTAAGTATTATAGACTCTAAATCCATCCAAGTTGCAGCAAAGTCCATAATCTTGTCCCTTTTTTCATTGTGTATATGTACCACATTTTTTAAATCTTTCGATGGACAACAGGATTGATTCCATGTTTTTGCTATTGTGAATAATACTGTAATAAACATGCCTGTGCAGGTATCTTTTTTGTGGAATGATTTGACTTCCTCCAGGAATATTCCCAGAAGGGCGGTTGCTGGCTCATATGAAATGTCAGTTTCTAGATCTTTTAGGAATCACCACATTGTTTTCCACAGAGGTTATACACTCCCATCAATAGTGTAGAAGCATTCCCGTTTCTCCACATCCTCTCCAGCATCTGTTGTTTTCTGAGTTATTAATTATGGCCATCCTGGCTGGAGTTAGATAGTATCTCTGCATGGTTTTTATTTGCATTTCTTTGGTGATTCGTGAGGCTGAGCATTTTTTCATGCTTCTGTTGGCTGCTTGTACGTCTTTTTCTGAGAAGTGTCTATTCATATCTTTTGCCCACTTTTTTAATAAGGCTGTTTGTTTTTTCCTTTTGGCACATTTGAGTTCCTTGTATTTTTGTTCTTTTATTGTCATTTCTTTTGTAATGTTTATTGCAGTTGAGTACCTTCTAATGAAACAGTATCCTGAAGGGATTTTCTTCTTTGTCTTTTAGACATTTTGACTACCTGTGAGCATATAAAGAGTCATACATATTCTGTAAATTAGAAGTATTTTGCATGTAGTTCTTTGTCTCCAGCCTGCCCAGGTCTCAAGGCTTGATTTATTTTCTACAGTTGCCTGTATCACACCTATGAGATTGTGTGTCATGCAACGTGTGCCCTTCTCTTCTCTAAACCATGTTAAAAACAAGTGCTATAGACACATTTAGAAGAATCATGCAAGAGACAACAATCATGCAGTTTCCATATAGCAGTGATAGCTACCTGGTTTTCTTCCTTTCTTTCTTTTTCTCTTGTTCTCTGTCTCTCCCTCTCACATAAACATTCTTTTTTTTTCTTGTTGTCTATTGCTTTTTTCTGTTATTTCTCCATTGTTTTCTGTTTATCCACATATATCTATATTATTTTAATCTAAACTTTGTGACTTAAAACAACGTATTTATCTGGGTGCTTCCTATATTGCACGTAGCCTGGACTATAGTCACTTATTAAACTACATTTAGTTGGCAACTGTTAAGAAGACTTCAACCACTAGCTAGATATCTTTTTTTTTTTTGAGTTGGAGTCTCACTCTGTCGCTTAGGTTGGAGTGAAGTGGCACATTCACGGCCACCCCAGCATTGACCTGCTGGGTTCCAACGATCATTCCACCTCAGCCTTTCAAGTAAACAGAACTAGAACTACAGGCACACGCTACCACACTTGGCTAATTTTTTAATTATTTTATTGTAGAGACGAGGTCTCTCCAGGTTGCCCGGGCTTGAACCCATGGCCTCAGGCAATCCACTGGCCTCAGCCTCCCAAAGTGCTGGAATTACAGGCTGAGCCACCGAGCCCAGTCGCTAGATATCTTAAATGTCCTCCATGTGACCTTTTTAACTCCATGTGACCCTACACGTGGCAGCTGGATCCAAATATTTCAGAAGGACAAGTCCCTAAATGCAAGCTCTTAATGGGCTTCTATTTATATGACATTTGTTAATGACTTATTGGTCAAAGCAAATCACATAGCCAAGTTCAATATGGAAGAAGACTATACAAAGGAGTGAAAACCATAAGGCATGGTTGATTCCAGGCCACCAATTTAATAGTCTACAAAATAATATTTTTTTTTACTAATGAGCTCCTGATAGTTTCCAACTCCCAATGTCATAATATATATGTCTCTTCATGTTTTTATGTGAGAATTCCTTCTAGAGAAATTTATATATATACACACATACACATACTCATATATAAATATACACATACACATATATTAACTTCCCTATATATATACTTTACATATTTATATATAAATGTGTTCCATATATTATACATATAACTCCCCAAAAGACATGTATTTAATATATAATTTAATATATATGTGTACACACACACATATACACACTTTAATAGTAGCATTGTTGGGTCTTATATGTGTGTATATTTAATTAATCTAAATACTCTCATATTGATCTCCAGAATTGAACTATTGACAGTGCATGAAAATTCTCATATTCCCATATTCCTTGTCAACCCTTGACCCTACACTGCCTTTTTTTTCTGGCCTTAACCACAATCTGACCACCTCATTCAGGAATCTGCAGTAGCTCATTCTTAATTTGCTATAGAATAAAGATCTTGGATAAACATTCAAAAATTTCCATAATCTATTCATTCTTTTTTGATCAAAAGAATTTCTGTCAATTCGATTTGCCTTCCAATTCCTCTAAGCCAAACTTCTTGCTATTTTGCAAACATACAATACAAATGCAAATCTCTAGCTGCCAGCATTTGCTTTCAAACTTCCTCCCTGCCTTCTCTGCTTATCCAAGTTCTAACAATCAGGATTTAACTGTTTCAAGTACCCCAAAAACTTGAGTATTACTTCTCTTAACTTTTTCCTAACTTTTAATTTTTGTAATAAACATTCTGAAATGTAATCATGTATTAGTTTTCTTTTTCTTTTCTCTCTCTCTCTCTCTTTCTCTCCATTCTTTCTTGCTCTTTTTTAATTTAATTTTTTCAAGTGACATCATGTATTCTAACTAGAATTAAGTAGAAAATAAAGAATGATATAGTACATTTCTCTTGTAAGCAATTTCCTTCTGGATAATGGGCATAGATGTATAAGTGGCATAACCTAAAGGTGGCCTTGACTTACTGTTTTTATTTATACTTTTTGTTTTACAGTTGTGGGGTACATGTGAGAATTTGCTACATAAGTAAGTTGCATGCAGGTAAGATTTGGACTTCTAGGGAGCCGTATCTCTCCCTAGTAGTGGACACTGTACCAGTAAGTCATTGTGTGCCCCTTTTCTCCCATTCCACCCTCCCCCCATTAGCAGTGCCCAGCATCAGTTGTTTCTGCTTTTATGCTCATGTGCCCAATGTTTAGGGCCCACGTATGAGTGAGAACATTAGGCATTCAGGGGTTTTTTTTGTTTCTGTGATAGTTCATACAGAATGGTAGTCTTCAGCTGCATCCATGTTGCTGCAAAGAACTTGATTTTCTTCTTTTTTATGGCTGCATAGTATTTGATTGTGTACCTGTACCACATTTTCTTTATCCTGCCCACTTTAGATGGGTATCTGGGTGGGTTCCATGTTTGTGCTACTGTGAAAAGTGCTGCAATGAACACACATGTGTAGGTGTCTTTATGA
This sequence comes from Tarsius wallacei, assembly GCA_963574415.1. Taxonomy (NCBI): domain Eukaryota; kingdom Metazoa; phylum Chordata; class Mammalia; order Primates; family Tarsiidae; genus Tarsius; species Tarsius wallacei. The sequence continues at coordinate 22,026 of CAUYQG010265222.1, forward strand.
TAATTTATATTCCTCTGGTTATATTCTCAGAAATGGGGCTGCTGGATCATATGGTAGCTCAATTTCTAGTTCTTTGAGAAAATGCCATACTGCTTTCCACAAAGGTTGAACTAGCTTATATTCCCAACAACAGTGTAGAAGTATTCCTTTTCCCCACAGCCTCATCAACATCTGTTGTTTTTTGACTTTTTAATGATAGTCATCCTGCTCAGCATGAGATAGTATCTCAATGTAATTTTGATTTGCATTTCTTGACGACTAGTAAGGCTGAGTATTTTTTCACATTTGTTGGCTGCTTGCATGTCTTCCTTTGAAAAGTGTCTATTCATGTCCCTTGCCCAATTTTTATGGGGTTGTTTGTTTTTTTCTGTACTTTGTTTGAGTTCCTTGTAGATCCTAGATGCATTTCCTTGTTGGATGCATAGCTTGGAAATATTTTTTCCATTCTGTGGGTTATCTCTTTACTTTCTTGGTGGTTTCATTTGCTGTACAAAAACATATTAGCTTGATAAGTTCCCACTTGTCAGTTTTAGTTTCTGCTGCTTTTGAGGACTTGGCCATTAATTCATTACCTAGACTGATGTCCAGGTGGGTGTTCCCTAAGTTTTGTCTTAAGATTCTTATAGTTTGAGGTTTCTCATTTAAGTCCTTGATCCATATTGAGTTAATTTTTGTATATGGAGATAGGTAGGGGTTCAGTTTCATTCATCCACATGTGGTTAGCCAGTTTTCCTAGCACCGACTAAATATGGTCTCCTTTCCCCAATGCTTGTTTTTGTCAACTTTGTTGAAGATGATTTGGTTGAAAGTGTGTGGTTTTATTTCCATATTCTCTGAGCAGTTCCACTGGTCTATTTTTGTACCAGTATTACCTCGGCATTCATGTAACCAAAGAGGTAAAAGAATGTACAACGAGAACAACAAAGCATTGCTCAAAGAACCCAAGGACAACACAAACAAATGGAATAACATCCCATGCTCATAAATTGAAAGGATCAATATCATCAAGATGTCCATTCTAACCAAGGCAATCTACAGATTCAATGCATTCCTTATCAAATTACCATCATAGTTTTTCACAGACCTAGAAAAGACCAACACAGTGATTCATATGAAAGCAAAAAAAAAGAAAAAGAGCCTAAATGCTAAAACAATCTTTAACAAAAAGAAGAAAGCTGAAGTCATCACATTTCCAGACCTTCAATTTGACTAGTTCTAATACAGATGGAAACTCTACCAAGGATTTATAAAAATACCCGCATATTAGTTTATTCAAGACAGCCTATTTGTAATTGACAGAAATCATACATAAGTGAATTTTCAGAAAACTAAACACTGCATGTACTCACTCACATGTGGGAGCTAAACGATCACAAAGATGGCAATAATAGACACTGGGGACACCAATAAGAAGAGGAGGGAAGGGAGGCTATGGTTAGGAAACTACCTATGTGGCACAGTGTTCACTGTCTGGGGAATGGACTACCTGAGACCCAATTCCCATCGCTACACTATATGTCCATGTAATGAATATGCATGTGCACCTTGAATCTAAAGTAAAAATTTAAAAAAGAAAACGTTTATATTACACATGAAGAAAAAAAAAACAGGTTGTAAAACAGCCGGTCCACCTGTTCCCACGTCCAGGAAGGTACCCATGTATGACTCTACACATCCAGGTGTGGGTCCAGGCCTCCAGAGGCTTGGCAGGTGATTGTCTCTGAGGCAAATTTAAGAGCGTTTTCTCAATGTTTCAATTTTCTATAATAAGCATGTATCATACTTGTATACTGGAAAAATTAAACAATATTAAACTGCGCCCAGCAAAATAAAATATTAAAGCCACCTGAAAATGTTCAATCCTCTCTCACATGAGAAAAAAATAAGTGAATTGTATGCTTTGGTTTATTAGCCTATGATATTTTAAAATGTCATTTAAAGTTGACGTTTGAGTCACTTGAATTATTTTTTAAATTTAGTCTTCTTTCTACAAGCATTTAATTAGTGCAGATGTGTAAGAACTGATGAAATAACAAATTTGCATAACAGCTATTGGACGGTTTTGCAGGAATAATAGCTGAACTAATCATGGAAATTATTGAGTAACTTTGGCAGTGCTTAATGTTTGTTTCCATTTGTCCTCCACCCCCACTCCCAACTCATAAAATTTGTCTCAACTGATTCTAATGGAAATAGAGATACAAATCTCTTCTCTTCTGACTCGTGTTCCTCCCATTCCCCATTTTCTATTCTGATTTTGGGTATAGGTATTCCATTGAGGCCCTTTTAATTCTTGCTAAGACTTTTTTTTTTTTTTTTTGAGTTGGAGTCTCACTCTGTCGCCCAGACTAGAATGCAGTGGCTGCTCCCAGCCACCGCAGCCTCGACCTGCTGGGCTCCGGCGATCCTTCCGCCTCAGCCTTCCAAGTAGCTGGATCTACAGGTGTGCGCTACCACGCCCGGCTAATTTTTTTGATTTATTGTAGAGATGAAGTCTCGCCAAGTTGCCTAATTCTTGCTAAGTCTTAAAGGGAAATTTTCTATCACCTTGAATCTAAAGGTAATGTCTTAACTTGCCAATACTCACTCTGCATTCAGATGAATAGTGAAGCTCTCTCCACTTGACTTCTAGAAGGTTAGTAATGGGATGAATTAGTCAGATAAGCAAAATTCCAAAGCAATGGTCCCTACTTTTGGTGTCTTTTCCAAAGCCAGTTATTTATTTATTTCTGACTACATAAATTTATTGATTTTATAAATGATTTTAAATATTTGATTTTTTTCTCTGAACATAGTTTCATCTTCTCTGTCAATGATAAGGAACATTATCATAAACCTCTGAAGATAACTACTCACAGAAAAATAGTTAAAACAATAAATTCACCAATACTACTCTGAAGCTAATTCTCATTTAGAATACTCCTTCCTTAGGAAGTATGGGATTCACCATGCTTATCCTTCTTATACCACAGCAAAACAGCAACCCAAGAAGCTGATCAATACCCACCCATGAGCCATGCAAATATACCCTGCATCATGTTAAAAGGGATACGGTTCAAGTGGAACTCCAAGCTCACCCTAATGCTTCTTTTAGCATCACAATCTCTGTAGCAGCTTTACTAAATTCTGAATCCAATAAAAATTACACAGATACATAGTAATTTCTCAGCTGAAGCCTCTCCCTACTTTTCCATAATTTCCTGTTATCTAGGACATTTCAAATTGTCCATCCTACACTTAAATGTCCACTGAGTTCTTATAACAAAAATATCAATGCATAGGAATCAGTTTGGATAAAAGCTTAAAAGTCTCACCAGATAATGGGTAATTTCTGAATTCTGTGCTACTATTGATTATATACATTGGTATGATTATGTCAGAGAACAATTCGGTAATATATAGTCAAGGTGAAGATGCACATACTAAAAATTTCATCAATTTCACTTTTTAGATCCATATCAAGAAGAAATGTACACAGGGTTGCATTGTAGTATCTGTGTTATAGATGGAAATTTGAAACAATGTAATTTTGCATTAGTATGAGAAAGTGAGTAAACAAATCATGGTATATTTATTGATGTAATTTGATGTAACAATTTAATAAACCAGATTTTCATATTCTAGATCTACAGCATGAATATACTGTAAGCATACAATAATGAAAACCAAGTTTCAGACTAATGTAAATAGCATGTAATCATGTTAAGTCCAAATGGTGGGCATATGGCTTTTCATTCATTATTTTCTTAAATGTTTCTATTTTTAAAAAATATTTAATAACTCAAAAGAGAAAGTATTGTTTGCACATATATAGTTTTCTATGTTAATCTTTATTTTAAAATATGTTCAATTATCTAATTTAACCTACTGACCTATTGATAATTAAATATTTCTAAGAAAAAAATGTTTGGCACTGATGAGATGCTTTACTATGTTTAGAATGAAAGGAATTAAATGGAAATTAAGGAAGATAAGGATACTTCCCATTGAAGGCAATAATGAAAAGATACAGATATTTCCCTGAAAGAGAAAAATATTACTGACAAAGGGAGAAATTAGGTGAATTCTTGAGGAACATATTATCATGGTAAGTTTGTGGGGTAGAAAAAGTACTGCCCTGAATAAATATATTGGAAAAGGAGTTAAAATAATCCTGGATATACAAAATAAATAGTTCATGAAAGATGACAAGAAATTGGGAACCATAAAGTGATTTGGGATAAGAGAAATGACATTATACAAGACATATGAAAGAAACATTATTCTGGCACTATATTACCACATGCTAATTTGTAGTGGGACGATGTGAAGTTCCAATACACTATTGTCAGACTCCAGGCATGATAGCATGGATAGGGATGGTGGTAGTGGGAAATGAGAGAGAATGAGTGAGAATCTGTCCAGGGAGAAGTGACAGGATTTTGTGATTAGAGATAAGACGCACACACTCAGCAATGGCATAAGTGGTCTCACGTCTTCCAGGAGTAGTTTCTCAAGTGCTGAGAACTCTCTTCCTGTGGGATGTACATTGTCATGAAGGACAATACTGGATCCCTCCAACAAACTAGGTTTTATGGAGATCATGAAGATCCTCACAGTGTGTGACTAAGTCTTGCTCTCAGTGCAACTGTTTCTCAAATACTATTTCCTCGTTGTTCAACAAACAATCTCATAATGGAGATGCAGGTGCTTTCTACTGTTCAGAGTCCTGCCTGATTCTCTCTGTTGGGGGATCCGAGCTACACATATTCCTATGTTCTAGAGACAATTTGTCCTCAAAGCTGGAGTTAAGGCCATATAACCAATGCTTAACCTTTACCAACATCTCCCTGCTGCATATTTCCTAGGCATTTCTTATAATTCTAACAACTTCTACCATATTTGATGCACAGACATAGACATACTAAAACATGGATGACAACCAGCTTCCAATGAAGCTGAAATTTCCTCTCCAAAACATGCTAACCATAATCAAAATTTCAGGAGCTTTTTATAATCCTTTGCCACTTGAACTACTTATTCCTCTTCTTTATCCATTATTCTTGTACCTAAGAGTAGGTGTTGTTAGAAGATGTTAACTGCATATGTAACTTTTCCAAACTTGCATTATTTTTTCTCTGTCTATTCTTGCTCTATGGCTTTGACATAAATGAAGAATTTTAGGTTGACTTCCTTCCAAAAATACATCCTCATCCTAGGATTATTGTCTACTCATTTCATTTGAATTTTGTTCTATAAGTAACACCTTAAATATTTTATTATAGCATATAACTGTAGTGAAGAGATTAGAATATTGCTCTATACACCATATCTCAGTTAATGTTATCGAGTTATTTTCCAAACATTCTAGCAAAAGATCCCTTTCTATATAACATGCATTTTCTGCTACTATGGTAGTTACCAGAGGCCACTGCTCATGAAACTTCAATTTCTATCTGCAATATGGGGAGCTAAATCATACCCTAGTGCTCAGGAAACAAGTTTTTAACAACACAAGATTCCAGGTATCATTGTGAAGCATGGACCTCCCAACCAATTGGATATGCAGTGGAAAAAAAATCCTTGTTAATTCACAGCACTTTGGCCAGGAAAGAGCAATTGCATATAAGTGGTCTTACTCAACAGAGACAGAGTATCATACCTCATTACTAACTAAAGTCCATAGTTTACATTAGGATCCACTTTCTCTGTTGTACATTCTGTGAACTTTGACAAGTATGAATTGCAATATATTTATCATTATAGTATCCGACAGAATAGTTTCACTGCCTTACATTCCTGTGATGTGTCTACTCATCCTCCCTTCCTCCCTGAAACCTCTGTCAATCACTGATTTTTTTCCTTACTGTTTCCGTAGTTTTGCCTTTCCCAAAATGTTATACAGCTAGAATCATACTGTATGTAGACTTTTCAGATTGACTTCTTTCACTTAGTAATATGCATCTAGGTTTCCTTTATGTCTTTTTGTGACTTGATAGCTCATTTGTTTTTATGCTGCCCCCCTTTTAATATAACAGATTTTATTACAATGAAGGTATTAGTAAATTCTTCCTGACTGATTGCCAGCTAGGATTGTTGGCAAGCGTGATGCTCCATTTGTTTAGAAATATTTATAGTCTATCATATCTCCATATTATCTTTTAAGGCAGATACAGTAATGTCAGGACCTCTTAGTCCTTTATGGAGATTCCGTGGGTGGATTCAGTGAAAATCAGCTATAAAAAAGTAGGAGTACAATAAACATAACTTGAGAAACAAAGCCCAAATTATGATTCCAACTTGCTATTTATTTTACGCAGGTCATTAAGGGATACTGACTGATTTTCTTTTTTCAAATAAGGAACACTGATTGATATTTTTTTCAAATAAGGGATGCTGATTGATATATTTTTTCAAATAACTCAAGTAGAGTTGTTGGGTTAACTTTATAGAGCATTTCTGCATCTCAGGAAAAAGCAAATCCAGGGATTTTCCCAGCCTGGATCATGACCAACACACCACATGAGAGAATTAAGAGCATTAATTCTCTTGCTCTGGGACTTTCTATCAGAAAATAATAAGATCATTCTTTTCCAGTGTAATTTTTCTGTTACGTATTCTCTTCTCATCTTTCTTTTCCGTTTTCATCTGTCTTATCACAGACTTGGCCTCTTCAGGTGAGAGTTTCGGGTTCAGCAATACTACAAGCCTACAGGCAAGTAGCAGAAAGAGTCTTCCCATAACATCCTCCTTTGTCCACTCCTAAAAAGAAATACCACTAGACAGGTAAAGGTTATGGGACTATCACTATCAAAGAAGTGCCCAAAACTTTCAACCAGTCCTCAGCCACATGATGCAGAGTCTTCACTCAATCCATTTGTTCCCTAGATATACTTATACTTTCAGAAGAATTGGCATAATATTGGCATGGTGAGTCTTTTAGGATGCAGCACACACAAGTGCAATTCCAGATTTAGCACAACTGAAAATCCGGTAAAATAAGACTGGTTTTGATGTAAGAAAGTCATAGAGTATGTGACTGTATCATCCTCCAACCTTCTTCCTCACCCCGATGTCCCAGAAACATTTTCTCCTCCACTATTCTTCACGATCAAATAAAGTACACATTTACTCCTTGGCCAGCTCAGTTATTCATGCCTCCAGGACACATTTCCTGTTTTTGGCAAAGGTATTTTAATTCCAGTATTAGAGTGGTAGAGAATATCCTAAGACGTGATGTTAAGTTTCTTATTTTCGTACATTGACAGCAGTGAAATATTATCTTGGTCAATAAAATGTAGTGGGTAGGACCAAACTGACACCCAATCTGTTTTTCCAAGCCCTTATGGGACCTTGCATTTCAAGAATCTCATTCTTAGTGATTTAGTTTTTCAAGACATCAATTCCATTTATCTCTTTTAAACAAAATACTGTTGTCCTTTGAACATGAGTTGGAATTGTGTGGATCCACTTAGAGTTGGATTTTCTTCTGCCTCTGCCACTCCTGAGACAGAAGAACAATCCCTCCCCTTCCTCCTGTTCCTCAGGCTACTCGACATGAAGAAGAGGAAAATAAAGACGTTCATGATAATCCACTTTCACTTAATAAATAGTAAACATATTTTTCTTCCTTATGGTTTTCTGAAGAACATTATCTTTTTCTAGCTTTGTTTATTAATGTAGTATATATTTTACATGCAAAATCATACAAAATGTGGGTTAATCAATTGTTTGCATTATTGGCAAGGCTTCTGATCAATAGTTGGCTATTAGTAGTTAAGTTTTTGGGGGAGTCAATAGTTACACATGGACTTTTAACTGCACAGTGTGTTGGCACATCTAACCCTTGTATATATATTTGTCATTTTCATAGCACAGGAGTATTGAAAAATAAACTAGTGAGTTCTAGTAAATGCTTAGTATTTCTTATAATGCAGGTTGTGTCAGATCTAAAAAAGATAGAAGAATTTTCTTAATTGCATTCTGCTACTTGATCCATTTTATGTTAGCCACACAATAACTTGAAAAAGAATAGTAGCTCCTTGGTTTAGCTTAGGAATGCTGTTTAGATAATTAGAGGAATTGCAATGTAGGAAATGAGAAGTTGAATGCCACACCTCTGTGGGAGAATTTGTCTGGAGTATTTACCCAAGATTGGGATTTCTGAGTCATGAGATATAAATATTCTTAACTTGACTACCATAAGATTGCACTGGCCTCATTTCCACACCACTAGCACTTGCTTATCATTAAACTTGGAAACAACATTTCAACATTTTTAATTATGTGGTCTAAAAAGAAATGCAATACTAAAGAGAATGAATTAGAGGTTCAATTATTAGACTTGTTTATTACTTCTTAATTATGAGGGGAAACTCCAAAAGCCAGTATTGATTTATTTAAAATTGTGTATTTATTCTTACATGTTTAAACTTTAGTCACTGTCAAAGTACTCTCTATTTGATGCAATCCACCTATCCACATGCTTTTCCACTCCTCAAAACAGTTTTTGAACTCATTGATTTTGATGCCTTTTAGTGCTTCTGCTGTTTTTTGTTTCACCTCTTCCATTTCATCAAAATGTTTTCCTTTGAGGACTTTTTTCAACCAGCAAAACAAACATTATATAGAATGTTTATAGAAAAAAAGTCATTCAGGGAGAGATTGGGCGAGTAGGGAGGGCAGAGAACGGTTGTCATGCCATTTTTGTGGTCTGAACACAACGCAGTGAGGGCGTTTGCGCTTGAAACTCACCCATCATGAAATGGGCAAAGGTGCGCTGAAAGAATTCACTGAAAAAAAGTATTCACTGAAGCTGATCGTAGCCTCTTAACAACAATGCTAGCTGGTACACTGATGCCAATGGGTTCATAGTACACTTACTTAACAGGGGAAACCTGTACTACAAGGGGCCCGCCCTCCAAAAGATAATTCTGGGATTTTAGGAGGTCCTCCCTGGTGTGGTTGACAAAGCTTCTAAACAATTCACCAATGATTGAATATTCTGTGGGGCTGAAAGTAAGTCTATTGCCTGAGGGGTAGGGAGAGCACCGCAATTCTTGAATTTCCTCTCTAGATGAATGAAGTAAATAGAAGTACTTGGGAAAAAATAGTAAATGCCATACATCTTCAATATACTGCAAGTTTACCTTTATTCTCTATTGGATTTCAGTATTCACCTGTACAGATTATGTAGATTTTCACTCCTCCAAGAGTAATTTACAATAGCACACTCCATATTAAAGGAAAAAAAAACACATGTTGATCTTAGTCAAAATAAAAAATTCTTAACATTTTTTATAAAGTATAAATTATACATACTATAATACTGAATAAAGAAGTATTTTCTCTCCTCATATATAGTTTATTTATCAGGTCTAATTACAAAATTAGTCATAAAGAATGTCTTTTTTCCTTTACCCAAATATTCATTCATTGAAAAATATTGTGAAACATCCTACTATACATAGTTTCTACCATTGTAGGTGCTGGTATGTAAAGTTAAAAAACATAGTGCCAATTTCTTTTATATACATAAACAAATGTACATACATACAGATAGAGTAGATCAGACAGATAGATTTATAAAGAAATCTTCAATGGCTTTTATTGAACCACAAAAAATACACCATTAAATCACATAGTGATGAATTAGTCATGATAAATTCAATGGTTTTGTGAAAAGAAACACAAATGGTTTTATTCTAAATGAACATTAGCATTCCTGTATCCTATTTTTATTACCCAGGTGATTCTGAGGTGGAGGAGTCCCCTGGGTCATTTCAGGTATCTTCAACAAAAAGAAAATGCATATCCAGTAGAAATTGGTGAATATATATTCAATAATTTCTATAATTGTAATCAGACTGGCCCCACAAAATAGGCCCAGCTGACCACCAACATCTGCTGCAATAAAACAAATAAAGAAGTTGAATGTCAATGCTTGTTCATGAAAAGCAAATTAAACATTACTAAATTTTAAATTATTTGAAGCTATAAGTAAATCATAACTGATATTTATATGAAGATGTGTTAATTGTATTGTTTCAAAATTTAAAATACATCAGGCAAAAGCAATGGGTAATATCTTAAAGTAATATCAATACAAATAATCTCAAAAAACAAACATAAAATCTGCTTTTGAAAATGTATCTCAAGGACTTTTGAGGATTTAAAATCTTGGTAAACTCATAAAAGATCCTAGATGATGACAATTTCATGTACATGTGTTAAATGAAGAACAGAAATGTGCCATCTAGATGGCTTTACTGGATAATGATGTTTTTCAGAAAATTAATTTCCAAACAATATGTGACTTCAAATGTCAAAACATTATTTCTTTTTAAGCATTTATAATATTTTATTTAACTAAAATAATTAACACAGTGTTGCCTTTTTCTGATGTTTCTAAAAATCTATATTTATATTTATTTTTGTGGTTTTTACTGTGATAAAACATGCATAACATAAAATTTGCTATTTTAATCATTGTGAAGTGTATACTTTTGTGGCGTTAAGCACATTCACATTGTTATGCAACCATTATCTTCATCTATTTCCAGAACTTTTCATCTTGCCCAACTGACGTTCTTTGCATTAAACACTCAATCCCCATTCCCTCCTCTCCCCAACCCCTAGCAACTGCCATTCTACTTTCTGTTTCTGAATTTGAATTCTTCAAAACTGCTTTCTTGAAATAAATTACATTATTAATCATTATCTCATGGCCCTGGGCCATCCTTAGGATCCTGCTATTTTTGTAAAGTGTGATTATGAAACAATGAAACATAGGCTTCTCTGAAATCTTTGGGGAGTTTATATATTTCCTCCTTATTCAGGATGTCAGCAGCTAAACCCAACTGCTGTCACTTTGCCTGACTCTAATATCCTATTCTGTCTCCTACTTGGCTTCCTCGGAGGTACTGTGAGACCTAGGAAATCAACAACTATGCTTGTTAAGATCTGCATGGTGAAGGCGATTGAGCAGACAGTGGTTGGAAACTAAATGTCTAATTTTGCTTCCTCAAGTTCTTCTTTTTTACCCACTCTGTGCTGGAGCCTTGTGTGGAGGGATAAGGTAGTTGGCACTCTACTCAGATGTAGGATTGCTGAGAAGCACTCTATAAGAGTCATTTGATGAGAGGAGCAGTCTAAAAGGAAAGTTTGATGTGAATGTGAATATGACATGATGAACACCAGCCTTTTCTTTGTCAAAATCTATGTGAGGTTTGCTTTTAGTGTTTTCCAGGGAGTGAAAAGCTATCATGTATAAATAGCAGCTGAAAATCAAGCACTACTGATGCTTTTTTCTCCTTTGATAAGCTAAACCTTAAATACTTGAGAAAAAAATACAAATTTTTTTTTAATTGAGGGAAAACTAAATGTCACTTACCCAGTAACTCAGACACACTCACTGCTTTTTGCTGCTGGGTTATCTTATAGTTTAAGTCACTATAGTTTATTTCAATATTTACAAGATTCTCCCTAGGGATAAAAACATAGTTAATATAGCTCAAGATTGTCAGCACTACTTTTAATTCCTATCTGACAAAAGTAACATTCATTTTTGTTTAGATGCTATTTGATGTTGAATCAAACACAGAATTATATTCAATATTAATTCACAATTAACATAATTTGAAAGGCATTTTTGTCATCTGGTATTTAGGAAAAATAATTGCTTCTTAATGACAACAATTTTTCACACCTTGTTTCTGAGAAACTGGAAAAAGATGTTAAATGTAAATATCTACTGAGTAGACCAAAGTATTCACAAACATTTAAATGTTTAATTTTAACTCAAATCTTGGTTCTGTCCTTTGTTACTTGTATGACCTCCAGAAATCACATTGTTTTCCCATGTCTTGGTTTTCTCATGTGTGGTCAAAATTTTAGAGTTGAAGTCACAGAGCTGTGGTGAGAAGAAATTATATAATGTATGCAAAGAATTAACACAGACCCTGACATGTATTGGATGTTTGATAAATACTAGCTGTTTACTCTATGTCATTAATATACTTGGGCAAAGAAACTTTTCTTAATGTCCTCTAGAAATCTTTATATGCCACCAGAGTGGCTAAACATCATTTTAAAATCGTAGCTTTGTATGTGGTCTTGGAGGCCCCTACTTGCTCTATCTCCATGCCAGACCTCTACCTTGAACTTCGATCATATATTTAATTGTGTCTGTCTATTGCTACTTAAATACCTAATAGGTATTTCAAATTTAACATACTCCAATTCAAACTATTGATGTTTTCCTCATTTGTAATGTGAACTTTCTCAATTCATAGCCAAACCATCAGGGAATCCTATGTAGCTTACCTTCATGTATATTTGGGGACCTGTCACCTGTCACCTCATTCAACACTACCACCTTTCCCCAGGTTGTCATGGTCTTTCATCTAGATTTATGCTACACCTTTCTGACTGGTCATTCTGCTTCTAACTTTAATGCAATTCACCTCAACTATACTCTTTGTTCTTCACGCAATAATCAAAATATGTCTGCAACCTGCCAAATCATATCACTCTTCTCAATTTTCTAGCTCCTAGACTCCCCTGTATACTCTAAATAAATACTCCTCCATGGCGTTTTGAGAACCACTGCCATAGGTCTTTGCTCAACTGTCACCATCTCAGCAATGTCTTTCCTGACATTATCTACCACCCTGAGAACAACCCTCCCAGTCTGTGGATTCCCCAGACTGTTTTTCTGCTGCCTTTCCTCCACAACACTTAGCACCATCTGACATGACTATAAATATTGATTATCCATTTCCACCCTAGTGGACCTAGTAGCACAAGGCAGATTTTTGTCTTTTGCATGAGGTGTCCCTAATGTCTAGAATACCCCTTGACTCATAACATATTAGGTGCCCATTATATCTTTGTAAAATGGGCAAATAAGAGAGCAAAGGAAAGATGAAACCATTAAATGAATGGAGAAATATTAAACTGTCTGTGTTATAAGTTGAGGCGGAAACCAACCACCTTGTGATTTTCAAATGGCAATAACAATTATCATTAAGACTAAATCCTAATAGCAATGTTTCCTAGAACTTTCTTTCATATATCCAAGGAACATGGCTGTAAATCACTCTTCTTATTGTTTATAGTTTTTGAAATCAATATTGCCAAATATATTTAATTCAAAATACACCATTAATATGTTTACTTAATTTTCATTGGTTTAGCCCTGGGTAACAGAAGAATGTACTATTTTTAAATAGGTAATTAAGGGCTATAGTAATATTTGCAAATAATAAAACAGTTGCCAAAGTGATGGAAATAACAAAGTTGTCTTGGAAGTTCAGAAATTTTAGTAATTTTCCAATCTTTGGGGCCTCCATTGTGTTCCTAATTTGCATGTAAACTGATAATATTGTTTAATTTCCTAAGCACAACATTTATAATCATTTCCAGACATGTTCCATCTGTGTTTTTGCGAGAGGATAAATCCATCCCCCACAAAAATATTGTGATATTTACTCAACTTCTCTGAGACAATTGATTTCTCCAGTAATTTTTGTCTCACTGAATTTGTGTCTCATGGTGATAGTGAAATTGTTCAGGATTTAAATCCAAGAATATTTGCTTGTATCAGAAGAGGCACACATAAAATAAAAAGTGAGTTTTTTTATTGCGCGAGAAAGCACTCCAAAAAAAGTGCTTTTGGATGCTTTAACTTGAGTGATGAATTTTTATTTCAAAACATTTTAAGTTAAAACAGAACAATTTAAAAAATTATTTTACCAGCTGGGCTCGGTAGCTCAGCCTGTAATCCCGCGCTTTGGGAGGCTGAGGTGAGTGGATTGCCTGAACCTGAGGGTTCGAGACCCGCCTGGGCAACTTGGCGAGCCCTCATCTCTACAATAAATCAAAAATCAGCCGGGCGTGGTAGCCCATGCCTGTAGTTCCGGCTACTCGGAAAGCTGAGGCGGAAGGATTGCTGGAGCCCAGCAGGTCGAGGCTGCGGTGGCCGGAAGTGGCCACTGCACTCCAGTCTGGGTGACAGAGTGAAACTCCAACTCAAAAAAAAAAAAATTGTTTTACCAATGAAATTGACTTCACCAATGAAATTGGCTGAAATTCAGTCACAATCTACCCTTATATTCACCTCCACGTTTCCTGCTTTAATTAAGCTAAGCTAAATATCATTTTGGGGTCCAGTAGCTGCCACATGAAGTCCTGGACTGGTCATAGTCTGGTGCTGATTTCTGCTCTGGGAAGACACACACAAGCTTCAGGATTAAGTTAGGAGCTGTTTCTTTTTAAATCGTACTGCGATTTCACACTTGCTTTCCTAACAAACTGTATATGTGTTTTCTATTTACCACCGTCTGATATCTAGTATCTTTGCACACACCAGATTTTTTTTTTCCTCCAATGGGAGTTTCACTCTGTCGCCCAGACTAGAATGCAGTGGCACGCTCACGGCCACTGCAACCTCGACCTGCTGAACTCACGCGATCCTTCCTTCTCAGTCTTCCAAGTAACTGGAACCTCAGGTGCTCGCTACCATGACCGACTTATTTTTTTTGATTTATTGTGGAGATGAGGTCTCACCAAGTTGTCCAGGCTGGTCTTGTACCCCTGAGCTCAGGCAATCCTCTCACCTCTGCCTCCCAAATTGCTGGGATTACAGGTTTGAGCCACCGGCCCGGTGCAAATTCTTAACATAAGTGTGACTTCTAACTGACTAGGATTTGGGCAACCTGAGTCTGGCCGCCTCCGTTCAGCTTCTCACCTTAGTCCTCCTGTTAGTGGCCTTCACTCTTCACAACCATGTAAGGCTCCTATATGTCAGTTATGTGATAGGATTCATAGGGGATCTCTTTATAATAATCTAAGTTCTTGGAAAAAAAACCAATATTCTTTAGGACCATTTTGTTTTATGCATGGGTTTCTTTTCTGATTTACCAAGATTTCTCCAAAATCATGTCTACATTCTTTGCATATGAAATAATTATGAAGCCAGGCTCGGTGGCTCAGCCTGTAATCCCGCGCCTTTGGGAGGCTGAGGTGAGTGGATTGCCTGAGCCTGCGGGTTCGAGACCCGCCTGGGCAGGCGAAACCTCATCTCTACAATAAATCAAAAAATCAGCCGGGCATGGTATC
>CAUYQG010265224.1:0-10043 GCA_963574415.1 Tarsius wallacei
ACTTTGGGAGGTGAGAGGATTGCCTGAGCCCACAAGTTCAAGGCCAACCTGGCCAACTTGGCAAAACCTCATCTCTACAATAAATCAAGAAAAACTAGTCAGGCATGATGGCAAATGCCTGTAGTTCCAGCTACTTGGAAGGTTGAGGCGGAAGGATTGTCTGAGCCCAGCGGGTTGAGGTTGCAGTGGCCACGAATGTGTCACTGCACTTCATTCAGCCTGGGCAACAGAGTGAAATGTCAACTCAGGAAAAAAAAATAAAAAAAAGAATGTGATCAGAGATTAAACTGGAAAATTAGTTGGTCTGTCACAGCCCAATAATGAAACAGGCAAGTGGGACCAAAAAACAAACTTAGGATTATCTTTTGGAAGATACTGTGGGCTCCTTGTTGTACAGGCTTCCCCCACCAGGTAAGTGTTCTAGGAACCCATTGGTATCAAGTGGACCAGCTAGCATTGTTGTGAGAGGTTGCGTTTGGCCTTAGTGAGTTTTTGCAGGGAGATTCTTTCAAGGCATTTGCTCATTTCATGATGGGTGATTTACGAGCGCACCTGCCCACACTGTGCTGTGTTCAGCAGTCTTTGACCAAAGATAGCATGACCCCAATACTCCACTCTCCCTTGCCCCAAGCGACTTTTTGTTTTTTGTTTCCCCAGAGGAAAAGAAACTCCTCAAAGGGAAACGTTTGCCAGTGTGAAAGAGGTGAAACCAAAAACGGCAGAAGCACTAAAAGGCATCAAAATTGACGAGTTCAGAAACTGCTCTGAGCAACGGAAAAAGCGTCTCCACAGGTGTATTGCATCAGAGGGTACTTCAAAGGTAACTGAAATTTAAACATGTAAGAATAATACACAATTTTTTAATAAACAAATTCTGGTTTCTTTGGGTCGCCCCCTGGTACTAATCACCACAAAACTTAATTGAATGGACCAGCAAGCATTTATTCTCATACTCATAGGTCTGAAGGTCAGCTGAGGTTCAATTATTCAGATAGGGTGTGGCTGGGTAGCTCTGATTCCACTATGCACTAGGTGGCTTGAATCCCGGCTGTGGGCTGGACTCAGGTCTTCCTCGTGTGGGTTCACCCTGGGACCAAGGCTAAAGAGGTAGCCAGGAACCCAGAGCATGCTCTTCTCATGGTAGATGTGGAGCGTAAGAGCCAAGCGAATCATAAAAAACACACACAAGTCCCTTGCTCCCTCAAATCTACTCATAATCTCGTCACCAAAGCAAGTCACATGGGATCAAGAAGCAGACTCAGTGAGAGGTCATAGCAAAGTCACAAGGTAACTGTGACTGTGTATAATCCTATCACGGAGACGTGAAGAAGTGGGACCAACAATCGAATCTATCGCAAGATCGTAAATACGGAAGTAATGAACTGTTAACATCTTAATGAAACAAACCACAACAGATGCTGGTGAGGATGCAGAGAAAAAGCAACGCTTCTACACTGCTGGTGGGAACACAAACTAATGCAACCTCTTTCGAAGACGGTGTGGCGATTTCTGAAAGAACTAGAAATTGACTTTCTATGTGACCCAGCAATCCCCCTACTGGGAATATACCCAGAGGAACTCAAATCATTCTACAAAAAAGATACCTGCACATGCATGTTTGTTGCAGCTCTATTCACAATAGAAAAACACGAACTCAAATCAACCATGCTGCCCATCGAAGCTGGACTGGATTTTAAAAATGTGGTACATATACCCAATGGAATATTATGCAGCCATAAAGAAGGACAAACAAATGAACTTGGATGGATTTAGAGTCTATCATACTCAGTGATCTAGCACAGAAACAAAGACAAAGTACCATATGTTCTCACTCATAAGCAGACCTTGAACAATTATCATAATACTATAAGAAAGGTATTGGCAGTAGTGGGAAACCACCAGGGGGTGGGGGAGTGGGTGGGACTGCCAGTTGAGGGAAGCTGCCAGGGGAGGGGAGGGTAGACCTCATCAACCAGGGTACCTGCTTAATGAACATTTGTATACCTAACCCTGAATTGTACCCCACATCTTTAAAATAAAAAATTTAATAGTTAAAAAAATATATATATATATATACATACATATGTGTGTGTGTGTGTAAATATGTATATATATATGCTGTTGGCTGAGTGTGGTAGCTCACATACGTAATTCTAGCACTTTGGAGAGTGAGGCAGGAGAATTGTTTGTGCTCAGGAATTCTAGACCAGCACGGGCAACATAGGAGGCTTGATCTCTACAAAAATAAAAAAATAAATAAAAAACCCAAAAAGCCAGCGTGGTGGTGCACACCTGTGGTCCCAGCTACTTGGGTGGCTGAAGCAGAAGAATCACCTGAATCAGGAGGTCAAGACTGCAGTGAGCCATGATCATGCCATTGCACTCCAGCCTGGGTGACAGAGTGAGGCCCTAACTCAAAAAAAGTAAAAAAGTTGCAATAGGAAATCTTTAGAAAGAATTGACTGTTCAGAGGGATGTGTGCCATAGAGTGGAAAAATGATGCCAGAGGCAATTAGAAAACACAAATTGAAAACACAACACTTTAGACACTTAAACAATTTAACTATTGATTGGCTATTGGGAGGGGGGTGGATAGTGGCCAAAACAACTCAAAAATCATCAAAAAGAAATTTGGAATTCAAGGGTTTGGGTCTTGTAACCTGGGGGAATGGTAAAGCCATTTATAACAATAATGTATATATTTCATTGAGCATATATTGTTTGCCAGACACTGTGTTAAGGATTTTCTAGATATAAAAGAAAATCTTCACAATAACTCAATAAGATAACACAGTTCCTATCTCCTTTTTCTCTTAAATTATTATTTTTATTTCTTTGAGTTGGAGTCTCACTCAGCCTCCCAGATTGGAGTACAGTGGCACACTCACAGCCACTACAGCCTCAACCTGCTGGAACTACAAGCCCTATCTCTATTTTTAAGATGCAATAATAGGTTAAATAACGTGCCAAGACCACATAGCTAGAAAGTGGTAGATTCATGACTGAGAGCCCAGTGACCAGTCACACTATCATTCATTTCCTCCCTTCTCACCCTGCTCTGTGATTGAAGTGTCTATATTTCATATTATACACACCAAAATATTTATCAGTGATCAATAACATTGTCTGAGTGGCAAGTAGAATTCTTTGACATGCTATGGATTTAGAGAATCGAAAATGTTATAGCCGTCCACACAGCAATGGTTTTAACTCCTCCCATTTCTTTCCAACATTTGTCAGCTCATATTTGAATCACACTGACTTTCTGCATAGAGCAGTGTACACAGAAAAGTGGAAAAAGTTTCTTAAGTGTCCCCTTTAATTATTCTTCAAAATGTTTCCCTTCAATCAAGAATTTGATACTTAATTATCCCTTTTTAGCAAAGCCCTCTTCGTGATTGGGATTTAAGGAGAGTGTTCTGGGTTTTGGTATTGAAGGGGAAGAAACATTGGGTCCCGAGAAAGTCAGCTTCAGACACGATGCTGGAGGGAGTTTCTCCCAGTTGAGTTGAAACAACATATAAATTGTCTTCCTGGCTGCTATAAGAAGGAAGAAAAGAAGGAAGACTGTTTCTCTTTCCCTTCTTAAGAATCATAGGCTTTTCACTGTGTCTTCTTTGATGAAGGTATAAGTCCAGTGGTTGCCTTGTAGAGGCAAGCAGACACCATGGGTTAGCCTCAGCCAAGCAGAGAGCATCTGCTGGGTGCTGACAGCCACACACTTCACTTATTTTCAAATAAACTTTTTATTTTAACTCACAGCCCATTTGAAAGGTGCCATTTTTTTCTTACAACCTTTGTGCTCTTCATAAAAGAAGGCTGAGGCCAGGGGCAGTGGCTCATGCATATTATCCCAGCACTGTGGAAGGCTGAGGTAGGAGGATTGATTGAGTCCAGGAGTTCGAGAGCAGCCTGGGTAACATAGCAAGAACTAGTCCTTAAAAAAAAATTAGCTGGGCATGGGGGCATGCTCTTGTAGTCTCAGCTATTTGGGAACCTGAGACAGAAGGATCACCTGAGCCCAGGGAGTGAAGGCTGCAGTGAGCTGTGATTGTGCCACTGCTCTCCAGCCTGGGAAACAGTGATAACTGAACTGAAAGAGAGAGAGAGAAGGAAGGAAGGAAGGAAGGAAGGAAGGAAGGAAGGAAGGAAGGAAGGAAAGAAGGAAGGATGGAAGGAAGGGAGGAAGGAAAGAAGGAAGGAAAGAAAGGCTGAGTCTGAGAGAGAGGTAAAGAGAGAGACTCACCCGTGGTTTATGGAGATGATCTCATTTCGATTCCAAGAAAGTCAATGAACGATTTCATTATAGATGGAAGCAACTTTGGTTCAGAGTTCACCATAAGTGCACTGGAAAAAGAGCCCAGGACAATATGTGAAGCATGTGAAAGGAAAAAAAATGGTGAGTTAAATTTACAAACATGACAGTAAATATGTCAAGGTAGCTATCCTGTCTTTATAAAGATTACTTATGTGATGGTGCAAAGAATTTTAAGAAGAGATCTACTCTAGTGATGAGAGTGAGTCAGGAGATTTAAGACAAGTCACTTCCTTGTTTCTCAGTTTCCTTCTTTGTCAAGTACAGATAGCAAAAATTTCCCCATTAATTTCTTAAGGTTATTTAGAATTTGAAGTGTTTTGAAAATTATATAATGCATTGCTACAAAGTATCATTATTCTATTCACATTATGAAACTTCCAGAAATTAGTCCAGTGTTGTATTTCACATTAATTTGTAAAATTAATACAAGCCACTTTGTTATTTTTAGAAACTACGAATGTAGCATGATTTGGTAGAAGGAGTAATGGTCTTGGAGTAAGACCTTCTGGGTTTAAGTACAAGACTCTCCAATTCTTAGCTGCCTCATTCTTGGAAATACTTCCACGTCCCTGAGTTTCAGGTTGCTCCTATCATCATGGGAATAAGGCATGCTCTGTCAACCTCCCTGGGACACAGTGGATGAGAAGCATCTATGGGAGAGACTTTGAAAAGGAGAGCGTCCCACAGGAGTGGTAAGACTTTCCTTATTACCTTTATGTTGAGAACGTGAATTACTGTGAGTTTGGTGACACAATTTTGACTAAAAAGATAACCCAAACACCAACATCTCCAAACACTACTCCATCAATTTTCCTCCTATGTCATTACATTTTCACTGACAGTAGAGAGGAAAATGTGACCTATGTCTTATAAAATAATATTCTCAGAAGATGTGATAACATATTTGCTGGTTATCTCGTCCCCATTCCCTTCTCTACCAGCTTTCTCACGTGTATCTCAGGTCCCTGTGAAATCCATTCCCTGTGTTACTTCCAACCGAAGAGGGTCCCACATGGGTTCATCTCTAGTCTGCCTTTCCCCCAACAACTGTCCTTCTGTTTATCACCATTATGCTCCTTGGGAGCCACGGCCTCTTCTGTTGAGTACCACAGCCGCCATGGGCCACAGTTCTGAGCAGTACTCTACTGAGTATGAGTGTTTGACTCATCCGTAAGCACCCAAAGTCATGGGATTCTCCACACCGTCCATTGTGGGTTGGAAGTGGTAGTCAGCCTTCCATTTTAGATGTTAGGCAAAGAGTACAACTTGGAGAAAACTCAGACCTACAGAGTCTTGTGTTTTATTTGTTTGTTTGTTTATTTATTTACTACAGTCGGATCTTTATTTAAAAATCGGATCTGCCAACTTAGCGCTTTCCACCAACTTGGAAAGCAGAAACTTTCTTTTTTTTTTTGGAGTTGGAATCTCACTCCGTGGCCCAGACTGGAGTGCAGTGGCCACTTCCAGCCACCGCAGCCTCGACCTGCTGGGCTCCGGGGATCCTTCCGCCTCAGCCTTCTGAGTAGCTGGAACTACAGGTGCGCGCCACCACACCCAGCTGATTGCTTGATTTATTGCAGAGATGAGGTCTCGCCAAGTTGCCCGGGCGGGTCTCGAACCCGCGGGCTCAGGCAATTCACTCACCTCGGCCTCCCAAAGCGCGGGATTACAGGTTGAGCCACTGAGCCAGGCCAGAAACTTTCATAGGCTTCACAATCTTTTGCCTTTGTGATACCTTTGCAGCAGCCATGGCAATCTTTTTAGATGCTTGCTTAGCCTTTTTTTGCTTCCTTAGGAGGCCTGATAGCTTGTTCCCGTTGAGCATTTCTAACTTAAGGTTTCTGATTCCCCTTGGCCATTATCTCGGCAAGAGATGCACCAAAAATGGCCCTCTGGAATTTGACTGCACGATGGGTTAATTTCTCTTGAATTTCTTTCCACTGTCCCTTTTTGTGCTTTCTTCTGTAGAGGACAGTCCAGTTTATTTGCCTAGGATTCCTCTTGGAAAGGAACGGTGACTCACATTTTACATCAAGAAACTGAAAAACCTTCCCGTGGGTCTTGGCGTAGCGCCCCCCGGGTCCAGGATAGAGTTCACCTTCATGGCTGCGGCTCTGGGGGAAGAGGAAAGATCCCTACAGAGTTTTCATGACATGGATCTTTCTAATTACTAGGTTCACACTAAGACAGCGAAATTATAGGTACCACACTGGACTCTGAATCATCTGCCCCCAGAAAATCTAGATAAGATGGACCCTTCCCACAAACACAGCAATGGTTTCTGCAGAGATCCCTACCCCCCCCCAAAAAAAACCTTACTCATCAAAGAGGTGTCAGGACAGCGTAAGGGAAATGGCTCCAAGCTTCAAGGTCCTTTATGCGTTTGTCCAAGGCTTCATTCCTTCTCCTTAGTTTCTTTAAAGCAAAGTCTTGTATCTTCCTCTCCATTTTACATGCTTTGGAAAGATAGAACTAAATCTCCTTCTGTTCTAATAAACAAAACATGACAGACAACCAAAAGTGTGAAAGCCAAAACCATGTGAACAACTGCCTAAAAAAAGATGAGCAGCCCATTTGGAGGGAAAAATATGTGGGTTGCTAGTGGGAGTTTCTCACTATTCAGCTTTTTACGCAGACTTTTGAAAAGGGGAAAAAGTTAAGAGGAGGTGAAGTGGGGGAGATCTGGCTAAGATTTCTTTAAAACTTTTTAAAAGTCAGAGATTGCTATTAATCTATGGAAATATCACTTGCAAATATTAAAAATCCCCTCAAAAATAACCTCCAAGTCAATCGTATCGGAAAACATGATATGCAAGAGCAAATCAGTCACGTGTAAGGGAAGATGGATGACATCTATGACCTGGAGGGCGACATGGAAGAAAAGGATGAAGGATGAAGATGCTGATGGGGGGAAAAAAGAGGAAATGTTGTTTGGATTCTTGTTTCTCATTACTACAGCAGTTGTAACAGCTGTCTTGGAAAGTTTGAAGCACGTAATGAGAGTTTTGAAATCTTCATCTTAGCGACAGACAGTCTTAACAGACTTGTACAAGATTCTGAAAGTCATTGTCACCATACATACATTCTTGCTATTATCTTTGACAATTGATGTTGTGAAACAGAAATGAAAGTAGTTTAAGGTTTATCATGGGGAACGATTTCTTACATGGCATGTTCAATTGGTTTTATTTCTGGCAGTTTTTGCCAGATTTATCAGAGTGCACTTATGCACCAAAGGGAATAATGAGCTCCCACAGTGCAGAATTGGATCCAAAACCTCCTAAATTTCTTCACCACACTCCCATGAGTTTTGTTTTTTGGTTTTTGGGGTTTTTTGAGTCGGAGTCTTGCTCTGTCGCCCAGGCTGGAGTGCAGCGGCACACTCACAGCCACCCCAGCATTGACCTGATGGGCTCCATCGATCCTTCTACCTCAGCCTCCCAAGTAGCCAGAGCTACAGGCGCACGCTGCCACGCCCAGGTAATTTTTGATTTACTGTAGAGACTAGGTCTCACCAAGTTGCCAGGGCTGGTCTTGACCCTGCGGGCTCAGGCAATCCACTTGCTTCGCCCTCCCAAAGTGCTGGGATTACAGGCTGAGCCTACCATGAGTTTTAAGGCATGGTTACAGCGTCCAAAGATGCCTATGGTTCATTCCTCAGGAATGATGGACTAGAACCTTACTTGCACTTTTCTGGTTTTCTAGAATGGATTCATAATTGAGTTTGATGGCTTGTGTACTATGCTGCGAGAAGTAACATCTTTAGGTAAGAACAAGATATCCCAGAGGAAAATCTCTGCCAACAATGTTTTTTTAATTAAAAACAAAGTCAACAACTTTTTAGGTATAATGCCAAAGTCAAGTCAGATCATACATCACAAATCTAATAAATTGAACAAAGAAAAGGAAAATCAGGTGGTTTCTCTAGCCCATGCCAGCTCTGGCATGTCTCTCTCTCTTCTATTCTTTCTCTAATGAACTTTGTTTAAAAAAAGAAAGAAAGAAAAGGAAAAGCAAAGTATATTGACATTTAAACAAGGTGTAACTTCGTATCATGCTTTCATATCAGAAAGCCAAATTCCCAGTGATTTATACATGTCTTCTAAAATCTAAGAAAATTTATTGTGATCAAAATATCATTTGAAACATAAAGAAAAAAATTGATTTAATCAAAGATGAAATTCCAATCATGAAGGAAAGTATTCAAATTATTAAAGATAATGCAGAAAAAAATTACAAAGGTTAAATACTATTAGGGAGGCTGGCCATTGTGGCTCATGACTATAATCCCAGCACTTTGGGAGGCTGAAGCAGGAGGATCGTTTGAGACCAGGAGTTCAAGATCATCCTTGGCAACATAGAGAGACCTTGTCTCTACAAAAATAAAAAATTAGCCAGGTGTGGTGGCATGTGCCTGTAGTCTTAGTTATTCAGGAGAATGAAGTGGGAAGATCACTTGAATCCAGGCATTCAAGGCTGTGGGGAGCTGTGATCATGCCACTTTACTTCAGCCCGGGCAATAAAGTGAGATCCTGACTCAAGAAAACAAAGAAACAAAAACTATTCAGGAGATGAAAGATAATAGACATGGAAGATATATCACAATGATTAAACAAACAGTCATCCCTTGATATCTGAAGGGATTGGTTTCGGGAACCAGTCATCTCACCACCTCCACCAGATACCAACATCCACAAATGCCCAAGTCCTTTTTATAAAAAAGCATATTTTTGTATAGCCTATACCAATTTTCCTTTATACTTTAAATCATCTCTAAATTGCTTATAATAGCTAACACATGTAAATGCTAAGTAAATAGTTATCTTGTATTTGTTTTCATTTGTATTATTTTTATTGTTTTTTTTTATTTTTGTTTTTTGGTTTTTATTCTTAATGTAATTTTATTTTTTGAATATTTTTGATCTGTAGTTGGTTGAATTCATATATGCAGAACTTGCAGATGTGGAGAATCAACTGTACATATAATTTGTTTCATGAAAAAGAAACTACAACTATTAGAATTGAAAAATATATTTGACATAAAAGAAGTTATTCCCAAAACAATGGAAGGTCTAAATTGATTTATCAATAAGGGGCAAGAAATTCAGAACTTTTATTTATTTATTTATTGTAGAGATGAGGACTCGCCACGTTGCCCAGGCTGGTCTCGAACCTGTGGGTTCAGACAATCCTCTCACCTCAGCCTCCCACAGCAAATTTAATATCAAAAAAAAGGAAGTTAGGAAGAGAGATATATAAATTACTAAAGTCACTTATACTTTAAAAAGTTCATAAATGCATGCATAAAAAAGAAATGATGGAATAAAAGAGAGAAAAATAAAACGACCTTCAGAATTCTTCACTACAATGTTGTCATTCAAAATTAAAGCAAAAGAGAAAACTTCTCAAATGGGCAAAAACTATTTGATGACAGAATTCAGCTAACAGAGAGATGAATTGCATTCCCAAAATTCGGAAGAGAAAAACTGCAGAGCACTAGCTATAATTTTGAATCCAGTAAAAAAAAAGAAAAAAAAAAAAAGATTAACCTCATTACGGAATAAATATTAAAGAACAGAATAAAAAAATGTAAGCTTTAGTAATGTAAAACTAGAATATAATTAGCAAAAATGAGAAAGCAAAGAAGAGAGAACAGAGGTAGAAGGAATATCAGTGTGTTCAGCATGACCCAGAACAAATATGTGATGCTCACACCACAAAGATT